>JAACNH010003604.1:0-28053 GCA_019447015.1 Hymenochirus boettgeri
TCAATAAGCCCCCGTATCAATATATAGGGTCTGACAGCATGACTCAACATCATATCAGCCCCCATATCAATATATAGGGTGTGACAGCATGACTCAACATCATCTCATATATGCCCCCATATCAATTATAGGGTCTGACAGCATGACTCAACATCATCTCATATCAGTCCCCCATATCAATATAAAGGTGTGACAGCATGAATCAACAACATCTCATATCAGCCCCCATATCAATATATAGGGTGCGACGCATGACTCAACAAATCTCATATCAGCCCCCCATATCAATTATAGGGTGTGACAAAGACTAACATCATCTCATATCAGACCCCTTATAAATATATGGGTGTGACAGCATGACTCAATATCATCTCATATCAGCCCCCCATATCAAATAAAGGTGTGACAGCATGACTCAACATCATCTATATCTTAGCCCCCCGTATCCATATATAGGTGTTGACAGCATGACTCAACATCATCTCATATCAGCCCCCCATATCAATATAAAGGGTGTGACAGCATGACTCAACATCATCTCATATTAGCCCCCCGTATCAATATATAGGATGACAGCATGACTCAACATCATCTCATATATGCCCCCATATCAATATATAGGGTCTGACAGCATGACTCAACATCATATCAGCCCCCCATATCAATATATAGGGTGTGACAGCAGAATCAACATCATCTCATATCAGCCCCCATATCCAAATATAGGGGCTGACAGCATGACTCAACATCATATCAGCCCCCATATCAATATATGGGGTGACAGCATGACTCAACATCATCTCTATCAGCCCCCATACCAATATATAGGGTGTGACATTATGACTCAACATCATATCAGCCCCCCATATCAATTATAGGGTGTGACAGCATGACTTAACATCTCATATCAGCCCCCCATATCAATATATAGGATGTGACAGCATGACTCAAAATCATCTCATATCAGCCCCCCATATCAATATAAAGGGTGTGACAGCATGACTCAAAAACATCTCATATCAGCCCCCCCATATCAATATATAGGGTGTGACAGCATGACTCAACATCATCTCATATCAGAGCCCCCGTATCAATATATAGGGTTGACAGCATTACTCAACATCATATCAGCCCCCATATCAATATATAGGGTGTGACAGCATGACTCAACATCATCTCATATATGCCCCCCATATCAATATATAGGGTCTGACAGCATGACTCAACATCATATCAGCCCCCCATATCAATATATAGTGTGTGACAGCATGAATCAACATATCTCATATCAGCCCCCCATATCCAATATATAGAGTCTGACAGCATGACTCAACATCATATCAGCCCCCCCATATCAATATATAGTGTGTGACAGCATGAATCAACATCATCTCATATCAGCCCCCCATATCCAATATATAGAGTCTGACAGCATGACTCAACATCATATCAGCCCCCCATTCAATATATAGGGGTGATGTGATAGCATCTCATATCAGCCCCCCATACCAATATATAGGGTGTGACAGCATGACTCACATCATATCAGCCACCATATAAATATATGGGTGTGATAGCATGACTCAACATCAGTCTATTTGTAGTTAACAGTCCCATTAGTGTATGTTTAGACGATGGCTCTCCTTTACATACACTTCCATTACTATATTTCTCTGCCTACTACAACTAAACACTGCCAGCCCTGTACCAAGCCACCCGTCAATAGAAGGCTAATACAAGCCCGCCCTCCCATAGGAGCGTGCAGCGCGCTCTCGTCTCTCGGGCTCGCTATTAGTTGGGTCTTGTTAAAGGCCTTGTGTTCTGCCTGTGGGAGTTGGTTCTCAGTAAGCTGGCTGGGTTATTCCCTCCGTTCGTAATTCCATTGTCAACCCACCAGCAGCTAAAGTGAGGCCTGACCTGCGCTTTCGGAACCCCTCAACAGTCCGGGCGGGATGAGCGGCTCCCGTAATAACCGTGTGATGGTGGAAGGTGTGGGTGCTCGTGTTGCCCGGGGCCCAGATGGAAATGGGGGAAACAAGACGGAGGAGAGGGCAGTGGGGACCGTACGGAGCTTTGAGAGCCCCGAGGAAGTGGTGGTGGTTTGGGACAATGGCACCGCTGCCAATTACCGCTGCTCGGGGCCACGACTTGAGAGTGGGACAGCGCGCCTACTGGTAAGTGACCTGAGGGGGCAGTGTTCTGTGTTTACCGCACTCACCGCAGTTCCATGTCCGCCCACAGGATGCTGAACAGCAGGTTAGCTACAGGTTGCAAATCCCCCTATAGTCACACAGCAAGCAGGAAGTGACTGGCACCATTACATGTATTATTGGTAGGTTTTGTCCTGACAGTATACCCTTCCTTGTACAGGTACTAAATCTCTCCCCCTTTAGCTTTTGTAGGATTTTTTATTTAAAGGGGAGCTAAAGGTACAATATAAACAAATTCCTTCTATTATCCTCAACCAGCGCATCTAATCACTGACATCAACTGCATTAATTCTGTAAGTTTATTTTAATTCCTGATTTCTGCAGAATTGAACAGTTCCTCAAAAATTGTGAGAAATTGCAACTATAGGATCCAAGGAGAGTCATTTATATTTATAGCATATGTAAATCCCAAAGGGAAGCCACACTTCACAACAGCCTAACATTTTAGGAAAACCTGATACAGGTTTTGTCACTGTGCATGTGTATGTTTTTGATAAAGCTCTCACTGTTTAGATTAAGTTGTGTTTGCATCCTTGGTTTCTTTCCTATTTTTTAATTCATTTTAATCTCTATGGGCCGTTTACAGTCCTATGGGACAGCAGACTACAGCAAAGAAAAGTGTTTTGAAGACGTTGTGCTTCCCATAGGCAATATATCTTCTGACATTCCCCCAATTTTTGTCAGAAGAACAGCCTGGCCTGAATGGGCTAGGGTCAGAGAAAAGTGTGGTAATGTTGGAAGGTAAAACAGATAGTGATTGAAGTTTTTTTAAAAAAAACTTTTAATCTAATTGGTGATTAAACATTGAATCTATTAAATGTCTCTGTGTATGGCCAGCATTGGACATTGTACGCATGTTAGATAAAACTCAGAGCAATTGCAGTCCCTGGGATTTATCCAACAATCCCCTAAGGAAGGGCTGCTTGGCTGTAGCCAATAAGCCTGTACTGTACAATTGGCAGAGTAGGGTATTAAATCCGAATCACCCACAGAACGGGAGAACAATGCTTGTGTCGGACCAGTTTCTGCTACACAGTAGGCGCCATTTCAGCTGACTGTTATTAGCGTGTGTAAAATGTTTTAGAGCTTTTCTAAACTGTCACAGGTAGCTGTGGTTGCTTTGGAGAAAGTAAAGAAGGAAAGAAAACAATTTGAGCGCCTGAATATGGGCTGTTTGGTTACATGTATGTTCAAATGCAAATTTACACCTGGACTACTTCAAATTTTGTTTAAGGGTCTTGCACAGTCTTCAATTTAAAGAATGAAGTTAAAGGAGAACTACACTTAAATTTTATAATCCTAATGTAAAAACTTTTCTCTCCAGAACACAGAAGATACTTAGGAGAATGCATTTGACACAATGTTAGAAGTGGTATAGTGGATTGATGCTTTGCTCTTCGCAAGACAGAGTACTGTACATGAGGTTGCTGGTTTAATTTTGAAATTTTAATTTCTGCTTATTACATGCTTGCTAGCTAAGAATTAAATAGCATTAGTTTTTGTTTTTATGAAAATCAAAGCAATGTTTAATTGTCAGGGACAGAGACAGAAGTGCTTAAAGTCTATGGCCACCACCCTTTTTAATTTTTTATATGGTGTGTGGCTTAGTCCCCCAGCCACAAAGGCTATATTTTTAATGAAGAAACTTCCCAAACATTACTTAACCTTCCCTCTTCCTCCGCCGCACTGCCCGGCCCTCTGTTTGCGTGAAAATGCCAGCAGAGGGGCAGGACCGTCAGCCGCGTCTGTGATTGGCTGAGAGGCTGCCTGTAGATCTGAACGACGGAGGAAAGAGGGAAGGTAAGTAAAGATCAGGGAAGTTTCTTACATTAAAAATATAGCAGTTGGTGCTGGGGACTAAGCCCTACACTATATAAAATGGATTTGGTAGCTAGGGGCTGGGAGTCCAAAATGTGAGGGAGGGGGAGAATGGCTGCAGTGCGCATGCCAAACTCTTCCGGAGGGGAGTCCTATATGGAATCTGCTATCCTCCTGTTGGGCAGTTTTTGGGACTTGGGGCGGGGGCGACTACAGGAGAACATATTAGAGCTGGGATGTGAGGTAAGGATTTTTATTTAGTACAGAGTGGGGCCAGTGGTCGGAGGAATTATAGTTTTGGGGGTGGACATGCCCTTTAAAGTAACCTATTTTTCGTTATAGATGCCCTTTAAATTGACCTTAATTGGAAGCTATAATTCTTCCCAACCGCCACTGTATCATATTTTGTTGATCTGCCCCCTATTTCTTTAGATATCCAATTTAAAACTTTTTATATGTCAGCAAGTTCTTGCTCTCAAAAACTATTATGTGAGTAGATTTACTGTAGCTGGAATGGTGACAAGTTGCCAGTTGGAATGGCTACTGTATGCTGTGTGCAGGCTTGACATTTGGTTTGGGGAAAAAAGTCAGGTCAGATGGAAGTGGGAGTGTTTAAAAAAGGGAGGGGGGATACTGCTCCTAAACCAAATGTTTGCTGGATTGAAGGTGCAGCAACGCAAGCAAATCAGAGTAAGTGCTACTACATGTATTCAATTATAGATTAAAATGTAGCAAAGTCTTTTTTTCATTATAGTGTCCCTTTAAATGTTTACAAAATGATCTAAACTATAACCCCTGTTCAATGTCTGAGAGATGGGAGTTTTAACATGATCGGCTGGCATGATTTGGGATTTTAGCTTTTACGCTAGGAGAAAGATTTGTTAAGAGGGAACGGGAGGGAGGGGGGTCAGAGGGCTCCTGTGCGCATGTCACCATCCTCCAGGAGGAGAGACCGAAGGCAGCAACATTAGGACAGGAAGACAGCCACTACTCTGCACTTTCCTGGACTTTGGCCATGGATTGCAGAAGGACCATAAGGAGCAGGATGTAATGTAAGGATTTTTTTAAACTGTATAGTGGGGCTAGTGGGGTTAAAATTTAGTTTGGGGGGACATGCCCTTAAAGTGATGAATTCAATTTATTGGTGCAGAAAACAACGTTTTGGGACTCACAGTATCTTTCTCAGGACCGAAACATATGTTTTCTGCACTAATAAATTGAATTAATCACTTTAAGTAGTGTTCCTCTGCTATTCTATGTAGTAAAAAGATATATACAATACAAGGATTGTGGAAGCACTCCAATTAGGCTAATTTACAACTACATTTAGCGGCAACTATATGGTCAAACATTTGTGCAAACATAGAAAAGATAATCAATGCACATTCCTAGGCCCCATACAATATCATATTATCTGCACACTGGCATACTTTATAAACAAAGGGGTTTTAGTATACATTACTGTGATCATATGAATGAAAAGCCTTCCAACCACGTCAAGGTAACCCCAGTCTGGAAGGTCCTAACTTTAACGTTTTTTACTTTTAATTACCATTCGAAAACTTTTGCATTTCTCATAGTTGTGCACTGGATCCATGCAACAGGCTTTCACTCCCCCCCCCCCCCCCAGCCCTTTGGCTTTAAGGGAAGAGGCCCCCAACACGCCCCTTTATGGGAGGTCCTTGCTTTAATTCAATATATAGGGTGTGACAGCATGACTCAACATCATCTCATATCAGACCCCCTTATAAATATATAGGGTGTGACAGCATGACTCAATATCATCTCATATCAGCCCCCCATATCAATATAAAGGGTCTGACAGCATGCTTCACAAAGACCCTTTATATTGATATGGGGGGGCTGATAGAGATGATGTTGAGTCATGCTGTCACACCTATATATGATACGGGGGGCTAAGATAATGATGTTGAGTCATGCTGTCACACCTTTATTTGATATGGGGGGCTGATATGAGATGATATTGAGTCATGCTGTCACACCCTATAATTTATAAGGGGTCTGATATGAGATGATGTTGAGTCTTTGTCACACCCTTATAATTGATATGGGGGGCTGTATGAGATTTGTTGAGTCATGCGTCGCACCCTATATATTGATATGGGGGCTGATATGAGATGTTGTTGATTCATGCTGTCACACCCTTTATATTGATATGGGGGACGATATGAGATGATGTTGAGTCATGCTGTCAGACCCTTATATTGATATGGGGGGCATATATGAGATGATGTTGAGTCATGCTGTCACACCTATATATTGATATGGGGGCTGATATGATGTTGAGTCATGCTGTCAGACCCTATATATTGATACGGGGGCTTATTGAGATGATGTTGAGTCATGCTGTCACACCCTATATATTGATATGGGGGGGCTGATATGATGTTTGTTGAGTCATGCTGTCCACCCCCTTTTATTGATATGGGTGCTGATATGAGATGATGTTGAGTCATGCAGTCACACCCTATATATTGATATGGGGGGGCTGATATGAGATGTTTTTGAGTCATGCTGTCACACCACCTTTATATTGATATGGGGGGCTGATATGAGATGATGTTGAGTCATGCTGTCACATCCTATATATTGATATGGGGGCTGATATGAATGTTAAGTCATGCTGTCACACCCTATATATGATATGGGGGGGCTGATATGATGTTGAGTCATAATGTCACACCCTATATATTGGTATGGGGGGCTGATATGAGATGATGTTGAGTCATGCTGTCACACCCTATATTGATATGGGGGCTGATATGATGTTGAGTCATGCTGTCAGCCCCTATATATTGGATAGGGGGGCTGATATGAGATATGTTGATTCATGCTGTCACACCCTATATATTGATATGGGGGGCTGATATGATTTTGATCATGCTGTCAGACCCTATATATTGATATGGGGGGCATATGAGATGATGTTGAGTCATGCGTCACATCCTATATATTGATACGGGGGCTAATATGAGATGATGTTGAGTCATGCTGTCACACCCTTTATATTGATATGGGGGGCTGATATGAGATGATGTTGAGTCATGCTGTCACCCCTTTATATTGATGTGGGGGGCTGATATGATGTTGTTTGAGTCATGCTGTCACACCCTATATATTGATATGGGGGCTGATATGATGTTGAGTCATGCTGTCAGACCCTATATATTGATATGGGGGGCATATATGAGATGATATTGAGTCATGCTGTCACACCCTATATATTTATAAGGGGGTCTGTATGAGATGATGTTGAGTCATGCTGTCACACCCTATATTGATATGGGGGGCTGATATGAGATGTTGTTGAGTCATGCTGTCGCACCCTAATATTGATATGGGGGGCTGATATGAGATGTTGTTGAGTCATGCTGTCACACCCTTTATATTGATATGGGGGACTGATATGAGATGATGTTGAGTCATGCTGTCATAGTCCCATAAAGGGAGCCTATTTGAATTTCAAAGGGAATGTTTTTGACAGAAAAATGACAAACACTTTCCCCCATGGTCTAAATGAAGAAATCAATTGGTCTGCCTTTTTGTAAATGCCCTTGGTTGATATACCCACAATAGAGATTTCTGGTTAACTTGTAACTTTAACGGATTGTTGATTTTGTTTGAATGTAGCATTCTACAGTATGTGGTCCAGCAATCACTTTCTTATTCCATTTGTAGCTTGAAAATGAACGCATCTAGTGGATTTTTGTAAAACGACAAGTGATTATAAACATAAGGACTTTCCATCATGTATTAAAGTATTAGATTTCCCCCTTTGAAACAATGAAACCAGATAAGACCCTTTTTACTTTTACTTTATATATTAAAATGTTAGATATTTGCACTTTATGGGCACTTTATATTTATTACTTACATTATAACCGTTTCACATGTATGGTTTTACTCAGTTTTCACATTCAAATGACTGATTTAGTAATTTTAGGTCACATATATTGGATGCTTTTATTAGCCTTTATTAGTATGATTAATGTATTTTTTACACCTGTTTTACTCACTGATATGATGTGAGTCATGCTGTCATACCCTATATATGATATGGGGCTGATATGATGTTGAGTCATGCTGTCATACCCTATATATTTATATGGGGGGCTGAGATGATGTTGAGTCATGCTGTCATACCCTATATATTATATGGGGGTCGATATGTCTTTGAGTCATGCTGTCATACCCTATATTTTATATGGGGTATCCTGCGATGGTCCCTATAGAAAACTATATTGTATGCTGGTGAGATTCCAGGGCTATGTAACGAGACTCGCTTTTGCTCTCTATTGCCCACTTTAGGCAATACATAGAGGTAATAGTGGCTCTCAGTGCGTTGTGAATGGAGTTTACCTTCTGCAAATCTTTAAACACCAGCAATCTGCTTGATGGACCCCTACATAAATCAATTGTTGAGTTGAGGTGGTGCAATTTTATTTCACCTTGGGTTTTTTGTACTATAGGGTTATTGAAGACCCCATAGAAAACCTGAAAGGGTGACACACCCTTTAAAAGGACCTTATAATAAACTACATGTATAGTATTTATCTAATCAGGTTGTCTATCATCTAGCCTGATAATAGATAGATTAATAGATAGTCTGTTTGATTTAGCTGTAGTTGCCATGGAAACAGAAGGGTGGGTGTAGAGGTACAGGTTTGTGTACATGTGTCTGTGTAGGGTAGTGTCATGACATAAATAGAAATCACTGGGGCCCCCAGCAAAACTATAAGGCCCCTATCCATGATTCATCTACAGTGTGTTTTCGAGAGGAGGCTATATATGATACCATAAATTAAGTTTTTTAATGATTTATTGATTCATTCTTGAGCTAGAGACACAATGTTCTCTAGCTCTACCTGTTACCATCTAAGTAATCCATGTATTCGTTTCCAAGTTATCGGATACTTTTTTTTGTGCATAGACTTAAATGGAATGTGTCACAGGTGCAAAGAACACCAACTATCGGCCACTTCATTTCATTCTGCTGTCAACAAACGAATCAGTGGTGATTACCTATCTCTTGATTGCATTCAGCTTTGTCTTTTTATTGCATTCAGCTGTGTCCCAGTCAGTTCAGCTACTCTATTAATGGAATCTCCCCAGAGGGCTCCATGCTAGCCACCAGATTATTTGTGACCCAGATAGACCAGCCCCTGGATGGGCCCCACTAGAATGCCTCCCTGGCATCTGGGCCCTAGACATGTGCCTTAGCTGCCTTGCCCATAATTTGGCTATGGTTTGGAGTATTTGGTTTGCAATGCCCCAGCAACTTTAGTTTATTGTGATCTAGGTGACCTCTGGAGTTCCTACTAACCCTGGATAAAAAGTTTATATTACCACAAAAAATCACAAATAGTAAACCCTTGAATCTGTATCTATCTTTTTTTAAAAAATACAAGTTATAAGTCCAGATCCAGATCACTTGTAAAGGGAGTCAGTGCTTTCTGGCATCAATAGATTTTTCTCCAATACTGAATTCATTAATTCTGCTCCTATTTTTGTACATCTTGATCCCTCTTGACCATTATTTTTTGGTGGTGCTTCCAGGAAAGCTATAGGGGCTTCTCTACTTTGAAGATTCTTATTCATTTGGGTCTTGGTATATTAGTGGTATTCAGTTAGAATAACTGGAATTGAAGTTTAGTTCTTAAGGATTTTTCACTAGTCATCTGATTGGCTTCTCCAACTCAGAATATAGGCTAATACTGTCCCAAAGCCCTGAAAATGACAACTTACCTCATCCAGTAACTTCTTTTCCTTCTGAGAAGAGAGTTGCTGTCCATCAAGGCCAATTGGGAGGAAAATAGATATATTTTTGAACGGGCTAATTATCAAAATATAGTTATACAAACAATAATTAGAGTACTTACATTGGGTTAAGTATAATTTTGGGGGTGGACATGCCCTTTAAAGAGGGTTCTCATAATCATTAGAAATATCTCCTAGAAAACAAGGTATTAGACCAGGAGTCTGGGGGGGAAGGAATGTATTTTCCTTCTCCAGGAATCTTAAACAGAGTTCTATGCTATTTTAAATTTTTAGAAAAGCTCAGGTACAACAAGGGTCTCTCTCTCTCTCTCTCTCTCTCCTCTCTCTCTGCTCTCTCACAGCTAGTGCCGCTAAAGCAGCATGGCTGGGAGGTGTGGTCATGAGTGGCCAATCACTTTTGAACTCAATATTCCTGCCTGTTTGGTTCCCAACTGAAGAAGAATCATCATTGGATAAAGCATTACAGCACCATTAAATTTCAGGTGTCAATTACCCAGACTCAGAAGTTGGTATTGTTCAATTGGTATTACATCTTATTCAGAACCCTTCTCTCTTCTGTAACAAACCTCTTGAATTTGCTTCCTGTGATGACCAGCTATTCGTGGAACAACTAACCAACCACACGCCAATGAACTAAAAGTTACTATTACGAACATTTTAAGGACATTATCATCCTGAGTAAAGAACGCCATTGCAGGACCATGTAATGGCAGCTCACTAGTGACCACAGCAGGTCAGAGCAAAGTGAAGATAATCTGTAGATACCTAGGTATCTATAATATAAACAATTAATTTGTACATTCTGTGAATTAAAGAAGTATATTTTTCACAGACAAACTGACAGTCGAGGATTATTTAAAAAATAATATTTTTTACTAAACTGTCCTTTTAAACTTTTTTTTGTTTACATAATTCCATATGGGCTTCTTAATATTTTTTAAGGTCTTCTATATTAATCTACATGTAGAAAATAATAAATGTAAAAGAAAAACAGGAATTATTATCCCCACAACTGACACTGACTGGATATTTAGATTTTCTATAAACTTTGTACCAACTTCCAAACAAGGTGGCTTTAGTGTATTCATAGATATTTAAAAACAAAAATAGAAAACTGACCATAAAAATATTTTTTTTATTTACAAATTAAGGATTATTATGAAAATAAGGATTATGATAAAATCCCTAAAGCTAAACTACAAGGGATGGTTTCTAAAAAAAAGTGATGAGTATATTATTGTCCACTTATTAATGTACACAAAGCTGTCCATACTTCTATTAAATGGCATGTCCACCCCCAAAACTTTATCCCCTCCACTACTGGCCCCAATCTGAAGTGTATAAAAATCCTTACCTTACATCCCAGATCCAAACTGATGCCCTGTAATCCCTCCCCAAAGTCACAAAAACTGGCCACCAGGATACTGCAGATGTCCATATAGGACTCTGCAGTTCTATGCAAGCAAGGGCGGGATTGTGCGGCGAAGGAGAGAGGCAAGGTAAGTAAAGATCGGGGGACTTTCTTGCTCTAATAGTAATGCGGTTGGGGCGGGGGACCAATATCTATATTATGGGAAAAGTTGATTTTAAAGGGTAGACATACCCTTTAAACATTAAAGCTATTTGTTGTTCAATCAGATGATTGACTTTATATCTAATGCTGCAGACATTCTTACCTGCGAACTTCCCAGGACAGATAACACTTTTCGATTGACATTACGCTTCTAGCGTTGGTCGTAAAGTTACCAGAGCGGAGTTTGTGAGGGAAGTTTATCTGCAGGTAAGAGCTAATGTATGGACACCTTTAGATGTGTCAACATATATGGTTAAACAAAAAAACTATAATAGAAAATTTTTTACATCATCATTTTAACTTTTTAGGTAAATGTTTTTGCAGGCTCGAGGACCTGCGGATTAACAGATTGACAGACCAGGTTTGTGTAAACCACAGTGAGTTTTGAATGGGTTGCGGGTCTGGTTTTGGGTGGAAAAGGGTCAGGTTGTGGCTCTGGTTTTTGGGGTGATGGGTTGCAGGTCTGACTACTTGATGGTCGGGTTGTGATTATTCAACCCACCCGCAAAGCAGTGTGCGGGTCGGAGTAGGGTAACTGTTATGCATGTAGAAACATTATAACAGAAAATAATCAGAACTCCTGCCCTACAGTCTTACTGAAGATGGGACAAAATCAAGCCAGTCACAGTAACTTTATAGAATGGTACAATGTGTACCCGCTATATGGAATACATTCATCTCATTTGTTGATAGTGGCCCAGGTGCTCCTGCCCCAAGCCTTTCACTGAATACTATTATCTCCTTTATAGGATCGTTTTACGATACGTATCTGCCAAATATATACTGGCAAAGAAAAGGTTACACTCACCACACCCCTCTCTGGTGGTCCGGTGCAGATCCATGTAATTTCTGTAAGGAGAACTTAATAGGGAATGTAACTAGATATGGTAAAAAGTATAATATAGATTTCTATGTGTATATCACTCCTAGTGGTGACCTGAGTATGTTAATTCACAAAGCATGAGGTGTCTCCTACAGAACTGAGACCAATAGAATCCTTGTGTCTAATAGGAACATCCACTTAACTTCTGCTTAAGGAGAGGGTTAGCCTGTCTTTACTCCTTCTATCTGTGAACACTTGCTGTGTACCCTGAACTGTTACTTTTACATGTGGATTTGTTATTGTTACAATGTAGCATGTCTTGCCATAGGGATTCTTTCATTTCTTGCAAGTGTTCTCATGTCGTATGTTTGAGGGTGTACATTCTACATATTGAATTTCACAAGCTGTACAAGTTAACAGATAAACTACATGGTCTGTGTTGCAGTTTATGTATTGTTTTAAAGGCAAGGTATTACCTGTATTAGAATGTTTGCAACATTGCTTTGTTTAATATATGCACAGGTCATACATCTGTTGGCTCCACAGGGTAAGTTCCTGTATATTTAAACCATGTGTTAACTGTCCGAGGGCCACTTCAAACAAACTTGAAGACAGAATACCCCCTAGAGATGGTGGCTTTCTTAGGTATGTATTTACAGCCCTCTTCCAGGAATTGTCTAAGCATATGGATTTGTTCTAAAATTGGAATATATTTTTTTTTATTATTTTAACAATTGCTTTATATTGGGGGCTTAAATTCCCCTTCATGCTAATTTCTAGTTTTATTTTTACCTAGGATAAGTTGTTTTCTATCTGATGCATTAACTTTTATTAATGCTTTTTTCAGGTTATTTCATTTATATCCTCTCTGCAGAAAACATCCAATCATTCAGTCTGGTGTATCTCTAAAGCACCCTTGGTAGAACAGTTTTTCTTAAATATTGTCTGTGCGGTATTGCATAATACACTAGGAGGGTGATTAGAGTCTACCCTTATATGGTATTGCTCGCCAGGGTTTACGGTACTCCTCAGTTTGGATACAATTGTTCTTGATGGATATAGTGAGATCTAGGTACTTGATAGCATTATTACCTATATGATGAGTAACCTAATATTGTATGGGTTTTGATTCAAGTTAGACATCCATGTCAAATTCATATCCTTTGCCCTCCCATATCATAACAGATTATCATTATAAAAATGGTACAAATTAACTTTGGGTCTAGGAAGTTAACACTTGGGGTGTTCTGCATGTGTGCATATTAAATATTAGACAAGCGCATTATTCTAATCTTACCTTTGTGCTGCCATCTGTTGGTGAATCAAGCGATGGCCCTCATAACAAATGACAGAGCCCAACAAGGTTTTGAATTTGAATGGTTTGTGGATCAGGTTCAGGTAGAAAATTTGGATTGGGTCAGATAGTGGTTGCGAGTCTGTTTAATATCTGTTGCAGGTCTAACTACATGTGGGTCAGGGCAGTTATTAACCCACAAGCAAGAGGGAGCAATTCCTCAAAAATCAGACCAGCACAGGACTTTGTGCTGCCATATGTTGGTGAATCATGTTATCAGTTACCACACTGAGAAACATCTGACCCAACAGGTTTAGTTTGGGGAAAAAATGGTCAACTATGGGTACTTTAGTCATAATTAAAGGTGGCCAATGAGTGCTGATAATATTGACCAAATTTTATTTCGCCGTGTGCGACAGTAAAAATCAGATTTGTCATTAGAGGCTACTATGAAGTGATTATCAATAATTTTGCTACATGCATGACCACCGTAAAAATCAACAATGACAGAATTGTACATGGGAGGAAGAGTTTTTAAAGGCGTTTAGAGACAAAGGTTACCAGGAGAATATAAAGGCGCTGAGAAGGCTGTAAGAGGGAAGATGTACGATTACTAAAGAATGTTATGATATACAGACATCCGAACAAATACTTTTCCTTACCACTAAAACCAACGTAAGAAAAGTTCCCCATGTTTGAAACACAGTACCTTTTGTTAAAAGGACATGTTAGGTGTAATCTAAAAAAAAGCAAAAAAAAGTGTTATGAGTGATACTTACCATTCTTTGCCCAGTTCCTCCAAAATGTCAGTGCCCAGGGTGCCAGTGCAGTGCATGTGATGCCTTTGTGGCACAAAAGATTAATCTTGCCACTTTACCTGTTGTTGGATTGCCTTGCTCTGTCTTTCTATTGGATTTCTCAGCTCTTGACCCTTGGCTTTGTAACTAGATCTGATTACTGGCTCCTAAACCCATTGCTTTGATTCTAGACCCTTTTACCCTGTTTCTGGACTCTGGGCATGTATCATTGAGAGACTGTGCTTTTTTTTGCGTGTTGGGGGGGTGGGGGATTAACAGGGTTTTTCGAACCAAATTAACTGTGTAACTGTGTGTATGATTCTCGCCCTTCGGCTTTGGATACTAGACCCTGTGCTTACTCCTTGGATTTTGTTGCTTGCCATCTGCTCTGACCTGCCTGTTTTTCGGAGCCTTGCTTCTTCTTTAGAATCTCTAGAGTAAGGATACATGTACCTTCACAGTGCAAGACACAAGCACACATGTTTACATTGGCTGATCCTCTCTGTTCAGGACTCACAATACGAAGACTAACTTGGGGACATGAAATACCCATAAAGTGAGAAGAAAATGCGTTACCGTGTACAGTGCGTGTGGGTCAATACAACCGGTGGCTTTTACAATACGAAGTGCGGATCGCACGTGTTAATCATGGATTTTTGCGGCAGTCTGTGGACAGTCGAAACCATAGCTCTCTAATTTGGTGCCAAGAACGACAACAAGAGTAAGGCTATGGGACATGGGTACTATATTCTTGCTAATGCAAATGTGCAAAGTTCAGGTTCAAAACATGAAGAAATTAGGTGGTCCAAACCTTGGTGCAATTCACTGACCCAAGACAAAACACCCATAGACTGAAGGTACCAAACTAGTTCTGAACATCGTGTTAATCATTGTTACGAGCTCCCCCTTTGTTCAGGTAAATTTTCAACCACTGCATCCTCATGGGGAATGGATGGGAAATCTCCTCGAATGAGTCACCTAAGGCTATGGACTCTGGATAGCTTGCAAGCAGCTGCGTAGAAATCGTTGATTGTGGTTAGCATGACTGTCGTCAATGGCACAGTGGGATACAGTTAAAGGGACACTGCGTATACTATTCAAAAGGGACGCTGGTGTATACAGGTCTGGGACGCTGGCGTGTGACACAGGATACTGGATATCAGCGGGGGGGAGATTGGGGTGGAGTGGGGGGGGGTATAGAGTGCGTGTGGGGGGGTCAAGGGATAAACTGGTGATAGTGGACAGTCTGAAGGGTGACGCTTTGGCATATAACAGTCAAGGAAACACTGGGTGATAAAGTCAAAGGGTCGAACTGGGTGAAAACTGTACAAAAGGGACACGGGTGAGACACTGGTGAGGATACACTGGGTCGCACTGGTTAAAGAAGCACTTTGTGCGTAAGGTGGGAAAGTAAATGATACACACGGATGTGGTATATAAATGCTTGCCCGACAAAGAGAATGGTTAGCGCGGAGTTGCTCAGGTGCCATTTGCCCCCTGCCTCGCTGTGCCGCTGAACCTCATGCTGCAAATCTTGGAAAGCGCTCCCCCCATTGTAACATCATGAGAGGTGAGGGGTAGGAGAGAGGGTGTCACAGTGGAATGAGACAACCTGGATCAAGCTGCAGTCCTGTTGTGACAGTCGCAAAAAACGTAAGACACAATCGGTAGGAGATCTCCTTAACCACAACTTCAATCAACTGGCATTGAAAGGGTAGCCCAATTAATTATCTATATGGAGTGTATCCCCACGCCAGCCCCAACCGCATTGTCCATTGCAAAGCAACCCAACCTGCGAAGCAGCCAATCACAGACGCAGTTGACGGCTATTGAGAATGCCACTGGAACAAAGGCTGTAAGTAATCTTCTGGGTTTTTTAGAAATGGACAATGCGATTGGGGCTGGGAGGGGGAGATTGCAGAAAAGGTATTTAACAATAGACTTAAAAAACTGTGATGGGTCGGATGGAGGAGGAAGAGGGGGAATCAGCTCCACAGCACATGACTGAATAACTCAGGAGGTAAAAAAGACACAAAAATCTTTACACAGGAAGACAGGCTCCTACTCTTCACTTTCCTGGACTTTGGCAAGCACTGCAGAGGAACCATAAGAGCACAGGAGGTAAAGCACAAAGACCGACATTTCAATGTTTTGGTCGATCGGGCCAAATTATCGGATTTTTTTGCAGCTGGACACGACCGGAAAATCACAACTGATCGGGTGGTCCTATATGCACCACACGACCGGTTGCGTCTAAATGTCGGATGCGGTACTTTTGCCACAGTTCTCCTATGGTCGACTGGTTGGAAGTGCTGAACGGTCGGTCAGGAGGAAGGATAGTGTGTACCCACCTATTATAATAGCCACCAGCTATTAAAGTAACAACACATTACAATTTAAGGGCTAACCCTTATTTCTCACACACTTTCGGTTGCGTTTTGCGATTCATTCGGGGCGTGGTAATCACATGGCAGTGCTTTACAATGTGGGGCCACATCGCATCCATTTTTGAGTGCATGTGATCACCATTTTTTGTTCGAATCCCATGCACTCTGAGATCAGATTATTGCAAAAACTGCTTTACAAATGGACAGTACAACGTGTGAAATTTCGCTTCATTGCGATTGTTCCTTTCACGCCTGTTACCGGATGATAGTGTGGCCACATACAAGATAGATAGATGATTTGACTAGATAGACAAACACAGACGATAAATAGAAAGGGGACATATAGAGGGAAAGATAGATGATTTGACAATTAGAATGAAGGACAGACAACATTATTTGACAGTTAGATAGACGGACAGCGAGATAGAACGAACAACCGTTTCGGACAATAAAGTGCCTACACGGGCTGATTATCGCCTGAAACATTTGTTCCTACACATCGTGCGACGCGGGTCAGGACCCGCGACGCATGTTGTGTACGGACCTTTAGACCTTTCTTAAGCTTGAGAAAGGTCTAAGACACAGACCGAAACAATAGATACTAGACATCTAGATAGAAGGATGGTATATGTACCAGCTAAGCACACAGAGAGATAGATAGACAGACCAGATATATATATAGACAGACTGAGGATAAGTAGCAGCTAGAGATAGACAGACAGAGAGATAGATAATTAGACAGCTAGATAGACAGACCGATGGATATGTAGCAGCTAGAACAGACATATATAGACAGATAGCTAATTTGCTAGTTAGACAGACAGACAGAGGATATGTAGCAGCTAGACAGAAGATAGATAATTAGACATCTAGTAGACAGGTAGATAATTAGATAGACGACCGAGAGATAATTGAGACAGCTAGATAGACAGATGGATATGGAGCAGCTAGAATATATATATTACATATATATATTAAGATATGATAGCTAGACAGACAGAGAGATGTATCTATAGACAGCTAGATTGAGAGATAATTAGACAGCTAGATAGACAAAGAGATATAATAATTTGACAGCTAGATAGATGGATATGGAGGCAGCTAGACAGACAGATAATTAGACAGCTAGATAGACAGACAGAGAGATAGCTAATTAGCTAGGTAGACAGACAGATATGTAGCAGCTAGACAGAGAGATAGATAATTAGACAGCTAGATAAACAGGAATGGGGTAATTAGACATCTAGATAGACAGAGTGTATATGTAGCAGCTAGACAGACAGATATATAATTAGATAGCTAGACAGAGAGATGTATCTATGACAGCTAGATAGACACAGATAATTAGACAGACAGCGTGACAGACAGATATATATATAGAGAGAGACAGAGAGATTGATAATTAGACAGTCTAGATAGAGACATGGATGTGTAGAAGCTAGAAAGTCAGGGATACATAATTAGACAGATAGATGGTATGTAGACAGTCAGGTAGAGAGAGATATGTAGATAGCTAGGTAGACAGACAGACGTTCATGTAGATAAGATATAATGAGGCAGACTGGCAGGAGCATCGATTCCAAGGTGGGAATGTAAAGTTCTTTTTGTCCTTCCGGGTTTGCACGTTATTCCAGTTACTATGATTCTCCTTATGTTGCTGGCTGAGCTACAACGTCACCCGACACTGCCACATCCGATATAATAGGAGATCCTAAAGGAATGGATCACTACACCTGTGCACAGACAGCACTGTCAACCGTGCTACAGAACCAATAAGCCACTCACCGGTACCAAGTCGTGGTGTGCAGAGACATATATACGATTGGTTAACAGCATTACTTAAATGACTGCCAGTGAATGCTGACGTGTTCTTATTGGTTAGTAGATTTCTTGGGCGGGGTTTCTTGGCTTCCCAGGTGCTGGTTGGCTAGTAGGAGAGCAGGGCGATCTCCCATCCTTTTTTTCTTGGCCGGTTCCTGTCTTATTTCCATTCGGTCCTGTTAGCCTCAGTGTGTCCTCTGTATGAACCGAAGGCTTGTGGTTTGTCTGACAGGAGGAGGAACAACCATGCTCGGGATGCTGAACATTCAAGGGCTGACCAGGGACCTGTCTCTGTACCCGAAAGCCAAGTGCGAGTCGGTCTATTCGGCTCCGGGTGGGATGTCCTTGGTCCTGGGTTTCGGGGCTGCGTACGCCTGGTACTACCTGAGTGTCGTGCTAAGGTAAGAAGAGTGGGGGTGGCGGGTAGATAGAGATAGGAAGGTCCCTCCCTGGCGAGGTCTATGGGAATAGATTTCTATGTCTTTGTATTGGACCCACCAACTCATCCCAACCCCACCCTCACACTACTGGCTGGGTCATTGGTGCCCTAGGTCTTGTTACTAAGATAAGAGATATGGAGGGAGTCAGCTCAGCCTTTAAAGGGAAAGTATCAGTTTATTAAAGGACACTGCATGGCCAGACTGATGTACTATGCTTCTATAGGAAATACGACCAGCCTTCAGCATGATCCTTTCATGTTAAACTTGCAGCCCTCCAGTATCTTGAAACTAAAAACTCCCAGCATGCCCGCTGCATACTTTAAAAACATCTGGAGGGCCACAAGTTCGACACCTGATTGAATGTGTTCAGTTTTTAAAGCAATATTCCCAGTCTGTGCCCACACGCCCTATTCACTGGGCCTGGGAACACAGTTATAATAGAGCACATAAGAAAATCTGGATGAACAAAGAGATGTCCTATGTAGCAACAACAAAAAAATGTATTCACTTCTGCAAACAAGGCATGTTGGGAGTTGTCCTTTTCAAACATAGGAAAGGCCGCAGGTGGATATCCCTTGTGTATAATGTTTTCACAAGGAAAATTCCTTGGAACTTCCATGTACCAAAACATAAACCATTAACCCTGGCGTTTCAGGGGATGTAGAGTTTAAGCCCCTAAAGAAAGGAGTCTACATACCCTAGAATGCTGGTTTGCCTACTTTTTCCATGGTGTAATGTTTCACTGCACTCTTTTCTTACCCTATTGGTAGGACCACCTACTACAATCTCACCATTAACCACACCATAGGTCCACTGAATTTTGTGGTCCATTTTAACTCAGTGTTCTGTAGGATGGCAGCACTGTGCATTTATTAGTAGTAAGTGATGTATTTAAGATTATGTTGGGGCCTTCGAGGACAGGGTTTGTTGTTGCCAACTAAAAATAATTTAAAAATATTTTCCAAAGTTCTAGCACAGAAACTGCTGTATTAAATAATATTACTTGTTGTTCAGTGTAATCTCTACCCAAAGGTAAACACAGCTCATTAATTCCTGCGTGTCCTTCCTCTAGCCCCACAAGCTTAGGCATGCTCAGTGTGATTCACTCAAGCAGAGAAATTTCTCCTATCAGCAACTTGTATCACTCTGTGCTAAAGGGGAGTAAAACTGAAATTAAAGTAGCTGTAGTACATTTTGTAATGAAATATTGTATTGATTTTACTCACACGTATATGATTTGTGATAGAGATTGGATACATTTTCAGTGTGATGGCAGGGGTTGACAATCCAATTTCCCGGGGGGGGGGGGGCACATGAGAACTGGATTGTGGCCAATCTCATTATAGAGATTTCAAAAACTGATTTTATATAAGATAAATTAATATCCCTGCTCATTGGATTTTTATTATTAGTTGCAGTTTATAATAAAATGTGTATAATATCTATTCAAATTATATTCCAATTGACCAGGTAATTTTTATTATATATATATAATATATATATATATATATATATATATATATATATATATATATAAATAAATAATTATCCAACCTGAGACAATCAAATGATATTAGGTCAGTGTAAATGTGTTTTAGGGTTTAGTGCTCCTTTTAAACCACATCTCTTAATTCCTTATGTTTTTGTTCCTGACAGAAACCTCAGCTTGTAGTTGGAGGAGAAGGATTTGCCTTCTTAAAGAAGCACTGCCCAGCTGTCACAGAAACATTCTACCCTACTTTATGGTCTGGGGGCAGACTCAGACTTGCTGGGCCTTTCATTACTGTCAACCACTAGTGCATACAGCAAGTGAGTATTGGACAGATCATCCATTAACAGAGTTGCACATACTGTAGTAGTATAAATATACTGTATTTGATGTTACTGCCCCCACCACACATACACACAATCAATCTTTTTGCCCTGTGAGTATCAATTGTTTCTTAATGCATGTTGAATAGGTGACCCCTCTGCCCAATTATATATTTTTTATGAATATGCACTACTTTGGCAGCAGACAGGGAAAAATCCTATCAGATTGTAATACTTTGCAAACAGACCACTTACAGTGCCAATCCTACTCTGATAGAGCTGGAAAAGGGGAAGCTTGTGGTGTAGTTTCTTCCAACTGTCTGTAGTAGGGAATAGAAGTACTACCTATTGGTTTCATTGCATACCACCCCAGCCCTATTGCCATTTCATTAGAATATTTGATAACCCACAAGTATGTAGCTATTTGCATTTCACAGCCTTTCTGTCATAAATTTGGATATTTCCAGATTTATGCCCTAAGATTCATAAGATCACGTGTGTCTTATCATGGGTACTGAGTATCTGCATTTATACAGACGCAGGGGTTTGGGACAGAATCCCCAAACACCCTGCAGGCTGCTGCTTTACCATTTTCCTAGTGTGTTTTTGTAATAACAATCAGTCCTGCGTGTAGCTGCTTGTGTAAATGCTGTACTGTGTCGTCTGTACTGTCTGAATTGGTTCAGATTGGGGATATCTAAAGCTGGGTACACAGTGGTGCGATCCTTCCTCCTGACCGACCATTCGGCACTTCTGATGGTTGGCAAAACCAGCTGTGTCCAACAATCAGCCGCAACCGAGCGTGCAGACCACACGATCTCCCTTGGTTTCCACATCCGATCAAGCGTTTTTTTCTGATTCGGACAAACAAATGGTTGGTGGTTGAATATTTGAGGCTTCTCTTTTCCAACTGACCGAAACACTAAAATGCTGGTCAGTTGGGCCAAATTATTGTATGGTGTGTACCATTTTATGCTGGGTACACAGGGCAAGCAGTTGTTCAGGACAAATCAGGGTGGTCGTCAGGCAAAAGTAGGCGGTGATTTACCAACATAACCTGATCGCCTGTTAGTTCTCATCGCCGCCCTACCTACACCAATATTTCTAGTCACACCACCTATTGATGTTCTAATATGTAATAAACAAAACTTCTTAAAAAGTTCGCGATATATATATATATATATATAATGTGTGTGTGTGTGTGGTGTACACTAAGCAAATTAAGTAGGCAGCTATGTTCCCCTCCCTGTTGTATTTGTTGTGATATCGGTGAACCTGCGGCCTATGGGTAAACTGGAATAGATAATTTCTGACTAAAGCACATTTATTTGCTGTATTATATAAAATGCTAATTAAATGTATTAAATGATTTGTACAAAATTTCCACTTGTAATTGAATCTTGCATGTTACATTCCAGTTCGCTCTGTATGTCTTTACTCTTATCCTCTACCTCTGATAGTGCTGGTGTGCCACGTCCCGGTGGATGTAGAGAGCTCTCCAGTAAAAACTATTCTGTATACCCTATATACAGATATATAACATAGGATTGACTGGTGCAGGCTTGTACTGAAGATAGTAGGTTTCCTAAGTAGTTATTAACCAGTAAGTCAGGGTAAAACATGTTTAGTCTGAATTTCAGGAGAAAGGTGCTAGACAAAACTACCCCTTATACATTGCTGTATAATTTGTGCTAAGGTCTATAAGAATTATTATCCATCTGTACTACTAACCATCCATGAAACACTAATAATAAAAGTTGACTTGCTGCAGACGATTAAACAACTGTTGGAGAAAGGAGACTGAAATGTAACAAACTAAATGAAATAGATAAACCTATGGAACTTATTAATGGTGTTAGTTGTTTCAGTCTGCACGGGGATACCAATTGTACACTTCTGGGTTATTCAAGAAATGTTCTTATCGTTTTAAAATGGTGCTAATTTTGCCCCAACCACAAAGTAGCTGTCAAATGTGAATAAGATTAATGGTTGGGGGCAAAAGGCACCATTTTAAATAAGAACGTTTATTGAATCTCCTATCTGGTTATAATGTGCAGCGCTGCGTACCCAAGTGGCACGATATAACATAAAATTTACATCATACTACGGCAAGCAAGCTCATTTCAATTGTTCATTGTCATAACATTTAATTCTGTCAAACAATAAGGGCTTTATTTAGCGTCCATGGTATCTTACAGCGAAGCTTATTAAAACAGCAGATGGTGGCAGATTCACTGGACGGTTAATAACAACGATAATACACTTCCCGATGCCAGGCTTCGACCTACAATCCTTTTACGCCTGGCTAACAGGAACAAGTCGCGAATCCTATATCCTCCATATGATTCAACACAGTGAAACACTGGATACAGGACTACAAATTCATTGTTAATAGGGTTTATTTCAGGTAAATAGAACCAATAGTTCTTGTTTTGTTTTTAATCAAACACATAGAATAAGGGCCTTGAAGAACAGCCTCAAGCAAATTGACCTAAAACTGACAGGCACAGTTTTAAGGAGCTATTGACATCAGTTATGTCAAATAGATTCGTATATGCAACTGTACTGTTAAACGAATACATATGGTGTATGTACCATAGCGGTGTAGTTTTTAATGCTTCAATAGCCTTGAACCATTAATGCTATATCCTGGACAGCCTCATAAATAACAGAATACTGCTTATTAAGCTGCAGAATGTCAATCAGTCCTTCACCGAGCATGCTGCAGTTATATGTGTAGTTGGCTTTTGTGACAGGGAAATTAGATGTGGGTGTCAAAAGCATCTATGTGGCTTTGAACTACTAACGCTGACGCGGTCATTTTTTTTTGTAATAAAATGAAATAAAATAGCCTTCTTAATGACTTGTTATCTGTGTGAAAGACTATCGCGTAGCGACATGGGAAAAGAGAGACAGAACCATGAGCACACTGTTGCAATATCAACGGGGACTATTGAAACATAATTAAAAAACAATTGTGCACCTCTAATCTATATAATCGGTAAGTGGTTGTATCACTAATTGAGGTAGAAAAATGACATAATATGAAGACTGTTGAGCTCCTCCCCTCTGAGACTCATACCTGGCTTCTTTGCCTCCAAAGCTGGCAATGTGTGGTCTGTGGCGATCTGTGGTCCGTACCGGCGCAATGATGTCACGCATCTGTGCTTGACTTGTCACACCACGCGCGTGTGTACGTCCGCGCACCCATGACGGGGCGCACAGATCACATAATCGCAGTGGAAGGTGAAGCCAGCAAGCAGAGGAGAGGAGTTCAACTGCACGTCCAAGATGTAGAACACTTGACAGCAGCACAAGTAGGCTCAGAGGGACCTGAAAAAAAAAGGGGGGAAAGATTTTTTTTAAAGCTTGCAATCAAATTTCACTTTGTTTTACAGTGGACTTATCCTTGAAGTTTTCTTGACTCTATTGTAAGAAAAACAAAATGGTAAAAATCTAGTTTAAGATGCACTTGATTGTGTTGCTGTGCACAAATACATTTTGTATTTTAACTTTTACTTAAAGGGCAACTTCCACTACCAAATTAAAAGTAATAGGTAAATCACTCCAACCCCAAAACTGCAATAGTTTGAAAGATGGACTGATGTAGACCTGTTGTGCATCAAAATGTTTTTATCCACACTGTCCTTTACTCTCCAACCTTTCTGAGCTCATTAAGCTGCATATGTTCAAGTCATGGTGTGATGTGAACTTTCATATCCGATCAACATCTGATACTAGAAGAACCAGAAGCAAAAAAAAGGGGAGATAACAATGTATTAGTGAGAACGAGCAGTTCAGGTAGGTGCTGTACATTTTTTGAGATATCCTGCTTTTGCAGGCTGGTGTGGTCCGTGACACGAGTATGCACGTTGAAGGTGGAATTGCCCCTTGGCAGGCTGTTTGGTCTGTGGGGATTAATATCCATTTTTACAAGTTTTTTGTTGTTGGGGGGGGGGGGTGTTCAGCGTGAACTCTGCGTAGTGATTTCTTGTACTTTGCTGATAAGTTGGCCTCGGCTGGGTGTTTTGGCAATGGTTGTGTCTAAGTTTATGGTGTGGTATTAGATTTTGCAATGGACGCATGTTGATGATGTTGGACCAGTTGGAAAGTTTTCGTGTCACTCAACATGTTCCAAGTTACTAGGTGCTGAGATATCAGGTTTGAAACGTATCAGCAGTATGTAGGGTAGTTTCAAGGCTATTGCCGTATGGGGAGGGTAGTGGCACAAAAAACTCTGGGAAATTGGTCGGTTCGGGTAGAAAAATAGTACACAAAATAAATATGATTATCTATTGTGGATGGTGGGTATATAGCGCCAACTTTCCATAAAATTAATTTAAAATACTGGTATACATTTACATTCTGGCTCCTGACCCACAAACAAAGCTTACAATCTTAAGCACATTTATTTTGCACATACACCTATGCAGTATGTCTTATGATGTGTGGGAACCAGAAGGTGCCCGTAGGCGTTAATCACGCCCCCAAGGGGGACAGAGAACATACCCGATGCCTTGCAATGTGTCCCGCAGTGGTGGAATCGGTTAAGATGGCCGAAATACCTATTTTACACTCAAAAGCTAGAAAAGAAACATTGTTCACTCGAGTGATAATCCGAGGTTTGAAAGTATATACACTACTGACTTCTAAACTGTATTTAGTTTGCCTTTTAATGGTGCACAGCTCATGAGGTCCCATAAGGATGGCTAGACGTATGGGAGACGCTGTGTCCCATAAAAAACCTCATTCCTTGGCACGCGCAATGCTTAGTGCTGGGAGTTGTAGTTCCAACACCGTCTGCGTAGGACGGAAGGATGTTTTTTTTCAGGGAGGAGGTAAGTCACAGTAAGGCTTATAAAATTTCCCCCAAGGGTCGTGCGCTGGCTGCATTTGTGTGGTAATTTTAAGCTCTCCAGGTACGCGGCGCGTGTGCGAGGCACTTACGGGGGCAGGAGGGAAATCACTAGGCTGGGTTTCGCCGGGCGTTCCATAAAGGGTGTAGGAGCGTTCCACCGGGTAGGAATGGGGAGACACAGTGCGAGAGTCCAACGGATCCCTGTATTTAAAGTACGGTGGGACCGGTGGGGGGGGGGGGGGGAGTTACATCAGACATGACAGGCACATCAGACCAGTAGGTGGGGGGGTAAAGTGAATTATACCAGGGGGCTCAATAAAGGTACCAGTGACCCCTATATAGGAGAAAAAAGATTTCGCCAAAAGGCTAATTGTTGTCAGGGCTATGTGGGTTTAAAGTCCGATAAAACCAAAAGCGCTTAAAATAAAAAAATACAAGAATAGATACGGGGTAACGACCACTTAGAGGTGTGGCGCATACAAGGCTGTTCGGGGCGGTGTATCTGGGGAATATTTATTTCAGGAAATTGTGATAGATTACGTGATGTGTGGGGGGGTGTGTAAGCTAAGGGAAATAAGCAGTGGCGTGTAAAGGCTGTTAAGTACCAAGCGTGGGATGAGGTTGCAGCGGTACTGATACCAGCGGTGTGACAGACTGGGAAGCGGAGTCAACGGATTGCACGTAGATCATGCTGCAAGCAAAGCAGCTGCACACGGGAAAGGGGATCAAGGAGTAAGTGATGACAACACTACATCGCGCAGCAGCAAGTCAAAACAGTTAGCAAGTGCAGAACCGGCGAGCACTTGAGGGGCTGCTGGTGATAAGTTTGAGAGGCAATTCCCGGCACAAGCTGCTGGTTGCTCACCCGTTGGGAGTCGGGGGAGTTTACTTAGTTAAAAGGAGACACATGAACGGACGGCGCGTGGATTTGGGGCCCCTAATAAATTTGGATTGCTGGCCGCGAAGGAAGGCTCAGACAATATGTTGTAGACTAAAGGCTCTCGGACCCACGTGGCGATGCGGTCCGCGCCCGCACGCATGAAGTTACGAACCTTAGACTTTGCGGTAAAGCAGTTTTTGAAATACAAACTGAGGGGAAGAGCCACAAACATATGCATTTGTAATCCATTATTGTGCTGTTTTATGCCCGAAAACCGAACCACCTCTATAAACCCAGATGACGACACAAAGGGTAAAAAGGATTCAGGCAGGTTGGTCCAGCACTTTAACTTAGAACGTACCAGGTTCTTTTGTGATGTAGATGTAGGGTCCCGTAAAGGGACTTCAGTGGCAACTACATGTACTTTTCAGAAAAAAAGGAACAGTATTTTTTCTCCCAATGACCTCATCTGCAAGTCAGCAATTTTTGTCTGGTATAAAATGATGCAACCGAATACTGACTTCCTTTTTGCAGGACCCCTATAGAGACTGGGTTTTTCAGTTGCTCAGTAGATATCTGAGCATCTTTGAACCCATCCAACAGCCAAGCCGTGAGAAATAACTTTTAGGAACATTCCATGGATGTTGTGCATCCTGGGAAGGAAAAGGCCCATTAGAACCTGAATGTCAACAGGCAGGGAACAGCAAAGTGTAATTAATCAAATGATTTTTCAAATGATAGTGGAATCGGTTAGAATAATTAAGTATACATTACACAAACTAACATTTTAACAAATATTGATAATTTACCCACATGACCATTGTCCGTTAAAATTATTCGTCTCCTGGGGCGTATACCGATAGTACTCGAGTATGGAACCCGACCGAGTATAACCAGAGACCCCCAATTTCAGCTAAATCCTAATAAAAGTGTAATGACGGGCGGGAAAAAAGAAAGTCGATGATAATGGTGCGAATGATGGTAAAACTTGCATACGAAAAACACACAAGATTTTTGGGGAAATACAACGGGATCAGCCCAACTATAAAGATGCTGGATTTGTATTTTCCAACATCTTAAATGCCACGCTCACTTGGCATTCAAGCTGTTTTGTGGGAACTACAACTCCCATCATTCTTTATAGCTGTGATTTGTGTTTCCAAACATCTTGACAATGCCAAGTGCGGTCGTGGGCGATCAAATTGTGGAACTACACAAAACTACCCGAGGGGCATGTAGCATTAATATGTGTGTGTGCTGGGAGTTTAGTGTCAGGCAGCTGTGTGAATGCACCGGGGGGGGGGGGGAAAAAGGGACTCATTGGGCTCAAGATGTTTGGAAACTACAACCTCATCATAAAGCATGCTGTGTGAGTTTGTAAGTTCCCGCTCAACCACTCTTGAAGTGCCGCCCCTAACCCCGCCCACGCGAGGGGGCGCCATTGCGAGGTTGGTACCTGTCCTCTCTTCTCCCTTGGCGGGTCGGTGGTCTCTTCGTGGTCCCTCCCCTGTTGTACGGGGGCTTCTTCTGTGGGCTACCGC
>JAACNH010003605.1:0-28051 GCA_019447015.1 Hymenochirus boettgeri
TATAAAGGGACCTAACTGCCTGCAGTCTCGTAGGCGACAGGGAAACCGCAGGAATGGTCTACAGGGAATGCTTGGGAGTTGTAGTCCTTGACCAGGACAGTGTTATAAGGGACCTAACCTTTTCTAACCAGCAGCCAAATCTCAGCTCATTCCCTATGAAGGGGGCTGCTGGGAGTTTGTAAGTCTGATCAGCAATGTTCTAGCACCATTAAATCTTTCCCACATGTGACCAGTACCAGAGGGTTAATGGAACGTTGCCCCATGCTTGTTACATCAGCCAGGGGCGGGACAACTGTGACGACCGCGCCCACCTCTGGTAGCCAAGAAACCACGCAGTTAAAACGCTACACCAATCACCGTGCTTGGAACAGATGGAACGATGTCATTCGTCTCAGCCAATCAATTCCTCTTCCAGATCTTTCCTCACAGTCTCATTAGTCACGGGCGAGCGGTTATCTCGTGACTGCAGATTGTGCAGCCAATCAAGCGGAGGTTAAACGTCCTGGCGTCTGTGCGGGGCGGGGGCCTGTTCCCAGCGAAGCTTCAGTTCGCACAGAGTTCTGGGAAAATCCAACATGGCGAGAAGCGACTGGGACACCCGTCACCCCTGCTGAGGAAGAAGGGCCCACCGCCGCCCAGGCCAAGTCTAAACAGGTCAGTGTGGCTCCTCCCTTAACCAAAGGGAATGTATGACTCGGCCAGGGTGTAACTGGCTATCATGGGTGATGTAAAGGCACTCCACCCTGTGTATCATATCTATTACTATCAGCATGCAACTCCCACCCTGTGTATCAAATCTCTATACATCTCCATGGCAACTCCCAACCCTGTGTAATCCATATCTAATATACTATCAGATGGCAACTCCCACCCTGTGTTCAATATCTATAATACTATCACCATGGCAACTCCCACCCTGTGTATCAATATCTATATACTATCACATGGCAACTCGCACCTGGTATCATATCTAATTCTATCACCATGGCAACTCCCACCATGTGTACAATATCTATACTACTACAATCACCATGGGCAACTCCACCCCGTGTATCAATATCTATATACTATCCCATGGCAACTCCCACCCGTGTACATATCTAATATACCATGGAACTCCCACCTGTGTATTTATATCTATATACTTCAGCATGGCAGCTCCTAACACTGGATAGAAACAGATTAATTCGTAATGGCAGCTCCTCCTCCCGCCCCTGTCCTGTACATTTATTTATTTATATTCAATCTAAGCACGTTATCTCACACTCTTAGGCTTTTGTAGCATTGCGCAAGCACTGCTTTGTGTGTGTGTTAAATTATATCTATATATCATATGACAACCCCCAACGGTCTTATAACCTGCGCAGGATGGGGAGTTGTAGTCCATTGACCAGGACAGTGTTATAAAGGGACCTAACCTTTCTACCAGCAGCAAATCTCAGCTCATTCCCTAGATAACCCTGTCCTTGGTCAATGACTACAATCCCAGCATTCCCTGTAGAACCATTCCTGGTTTCCCTGTCGCCTACGAGACTGCAGGCAGTTAGGTCCCTTTATAACACTGTCCTGGTCAATGGACTACAACTCCCAGCATTCCCAGTAGACCATTCCTGAGCCTCCCTGTTAGGAGACTGCATGCAAACAATGGGACTATATTGTTTGATTCAGTCCCAGCTGTGACCACCAGATGTCCCCCTGCTGTATTGCCATGACTGATCCCGGAAGGCTCCTGTAGATCTGGAAGTGGAAGTTCCTGGGTTCATTGCTGACAGTTCACGGACACCCAGTCCATGGCCTGGCCTGGAAACTCTCCAGAGGCACTGGGAAAATTAAGGGACACCCATGGGGACATTCTAAGAGTCCAGCCTGGCGGATCATGGGATCGACTCCTCCTGTGCTCGCAGGCATGTTTTACTGATCTACTGCCAGAGATACCTGGGTTTTATGTCTTCAATTATATCCATTCAACCAGGATATTCAACCTGTGGCCCTTATATGTCTGGGGAAATGCTGGTAGGGGATTCTGGGAGTAGTAGTTATAAGAACAGTGGAGGGCCATAGGCTGATCATGTTGATATTTCTATTAAAGTTCACGCCGGCGGACTTTATTAATGTGACGTGTTTTTGCAGGTGGGAGATGCGACACGTCCACAATCCAGTTACATGGCAGAGAAGAGTTAAAAGGAGACGGTAAATCAAATCCGTGACAGAGAAATGGTCGCGCCAGTTGTACCCGAACACACACCCCCACCTCTACCGTTCAGAAGATCCTACTATCCGCAGGATCCGCCCTGATGTCCCTGTATAATCCCTACAGACACGGTAACATGTCTCACAGGTCTAGGCTGCTGTCATTGCTCTAACGATAATTAAATATAAATACAGGAAGAGATTTAAAGGTTCCAGTGCCCTGTTGGTCTCTGGTTTATGTAGATTCACTAAAACACATTTCAGAGAGTTTATATTGGAATTGTAGAGACTCTAGAACGTTCAACTAAAGGTTCTAGAACCGATGTCAACTACAACTCCCAGAATCCCTGGGTGGCAGAAAATATATTACTAACTTTTCGTTGAATATATTTCTCTGCCCCCAATGTTTCTGTCACCCCCTGCCATGGTACAGTCCAGGGAATGATCATTCTGGTAGGTGTGATCCATGGTCTGGAGGTTTGTCTGTCAAGTTTATATATTTTGGAGAGGCCTGTATCTGATCTACTCTTCTCTAGACATGGTCGCTGTCCTGGGAGAGACTACCGGCTGTCGCTTTAAGAAACCTCAGAGATCGAATGAGCGCAGACCCAGAAGGATTCCAGATATTGCAGTAAGTCGCTCACACATGCTCCTAGGGGAATAGCATTCAGTCCGTGTCACAAACCATGACTGGCAGCCCCTAACTAGAAGAACAGGAGCAGAAAGAGAGGTAACAGAAATCTGAGAGATGTAAGACTAACCTGCCTGATGTTCTAACTACGGCCAGTTAAGGAGTGATTAATGTACAGTAATCCAATATAACGTCCTGGATAAGGGGGTGTCTGTCTGTGCTAAATTGGCCATTGACGTGTTCTTCCTCCCCCGCGAGAAGGCCTCGTATTCACACGTCCCTCTGAATTTAAAAAGTTAAGGAATTGCCGGACGGTACGCTGGGGAGAGAATACGTCCGCTTCCTCGATGTCAACGTGAGTTACGAAGGAAACAATCCAGCGTGACAAGGTGCTATTAAAGGGGAAGTCTGGCGTAAAACGCAATAATCCTTATTTTAGGGAATATTTCCATAGCCGTCTTTTTGATTTAGATTCCATATGAATTGGGCTGATTATGTGTGGTTACGTTTTTAGCGGTTTTCCCCGCACACCCGCATGCCTGTGAAGTAACGTGGATGACGTGGACGGGCGTACGTGGCGCAGAGATATTCGAGAGGGTCCACGATCAATGCACACTCTCCTGGGAATGCCCACAACATGCTGGTGAGTGATCAGCTAATCTTGGTTACAGAGGGCGACACGGTGGCAGAGTGAGAGTGTGTCTGTGTTTTTAGTGTGAGGTTGTGGTGAAAATGTTTTGAAGCAGTACAGACGGGTTGCCCATGTGTTATTCTGGGAGCTGCGTTGGGCCTTTCCGTCTCAATACGAAGTAAGTAAGGGGTCGTTCTACACCGCCACTCCTACCCAAGGACCCCCCGCGTCTTCCCGGTTAATACACAGTTAATCTTGTTCACTTTGCAGGCGGATCCAGTCCCTGGCAGGGTTCATCCGTGGGCTGTGCAAGCGGTCTTAACGCCCGGTGGTGTGCTCAGTATCTACTTATGAGAAGCGTTGGGAGCAGAGCGTGGAGTTCACTGCGGGAAAGAGATGGGGATCCTGCCCCCTCCTGAGATCAATCTCGACCCTGACATCTCACATGGGCCGTATGTCCTTCCCCCCGTTCCAGCTTACTGGGACTTCCACCTGTCAGCTGTGACACTTGCCCTTGGTGATTGGCACCCTCAGTACCCCGAGCCAATAATCCATCAATGGCTCACCGATCTCTCTAAACCACATGGTGCAAAACATCATCACCGCCAAGGACACACTATGGCAAATGGTCCCAGGTGGAAACTTTCCTCCTCCACCTGTGCCAAAGTTACAGATTGTATAATTTTCGCGTTACCTGGCCACTAGGGGGCTCTGTTCTACTATGAGTTGTGGAATGACTGGTTTACTGAGAACGCTCTACAGCATTGGACTAAATCCATCTGGTATCACTGTAAATGTATTAGAATGTAGTAAACACTGGGTATAGCTACATTGTATCTTCCCCTTGTTATGGTGATTAACGTACCTGCAATAATAAACACATTCTGTTATCCATGGCGATTCTTCTTCATATGTCTATCTATGGTGGGTACAACCTTACCATCCACAGTACTGTGTGTCAATCAGTCGGCCGGAAATATTGCATGGTGTGATGGAAACGCGGATAAGCTCCTCTATGGACCGCACAATCTCAAACGTTCGGCAAGCGGCACTATTGCCGCAACTCCAGTCATTTGTGCCGGCCGAGTGCTCAGTAGTGACAGAGTCCATATTGTTAACTTACACCAGTGTAACCTCTCAGGGCCTTTAGTGGTCCCCGAATACTTGGTTGATAACACTACCCTTAGACAGTACAGTATTAGGTATAGCTATATTGTATGTACAAGACATTCCTTCTCTGTATATTATTATACTATGGTTGTGGAGCTCCATAGTGTTTACCTAACATTACAGTATGAGGGGTAATAGCTGTATTGTATGTACTAACATTCCTTCTGTATATTTATACATATGGGTGGGGGTGCCATATGGTTCCTAGACTGTACAGTATGGGGGTATAGCTTATTGTAGTACAGAACCTTCCTTCTCTTCTTGTATAAGTTATATTTATACATATGGGTGGAAGCTGCATATTGTTTTCCCTTAGACAGGTACAGTATGATGGTAATAGCTTATTGTATGTACAGACATTCCTCTTTGTAATTTAATTTATAAACATATGGGTGGGAGCTGCCATATTGTTTCCCTAGAGAGTAAGATGAGGGTATAGCTAGTGGATGTACCAGAACATTCCTTCTTCTGTATATTTATACAATATGGTGGGAGCTGCCAATTTTCACCTTAGACATTATGGTATGAGGTATAGCTTATGTGTATTACAGAACTTCCTTCCTCTTATATTTATACCTATGGTTGGGAAGCTGCCGATATTGTTTCCCTTAGACAGTACAGTATGAGGTATAGCTTTTGTATGTAACAGAACATTCCTTCTCTGTATAATTAATATTTATACATATGGGTGGGACGCTGCCATATTGGTTTTTCCCTTGAAGTAAAGTATGAGGGTATAGCTTATTGTATGTACAGAACATTCGCTTCTTTGTATATTTATAAATATGGGTGGGAGCTGCCATATTGTTTCCCTTTGCCAGTACCGTATGAGGGTTATAATAACGCTTATTTGTTGTACAGAAACAAAAACGTCTGCTCTGTATATTTATATTTATACTATGGTTGGGAGTTGCCATATTGTTTTACCACCTTAGAGAGTACAGGTATGAGGGATAGCTTTTGTATGTACAGAACATTCCTTCTCTGTATATTATCCATATGGGTGGGAACTTGATATTGTTTCCTTAACAGTACAGTAATGAGGTATAGCCTTAATGTATGTCCAGAACATTCCTTCTCTGTATATTTATATTTATACATATTGGGTGGGAGCTGCCATATTGTTGTCCTTTAGACAGTAACATTATGAGGGTATAGCTTATTGTATGTAACAGAACTTCCTTCTCTTTATATTTATACTAACATATGGGTGGGAGCTGCCATATTGTTTTCCTTTAACAGTACGTATGAAGGGAATAGCTTATTGTATGTACAGAACATTCCTTCTCTGTATATTAAACATATTGTGGGAGCTGCCATAGTGTTTTTCCCTTAAGACAGTACGTCTGAGGGTCAGTTATTGTATGTAGCCTAACATTCCTTCCTTCTCTGTATATTTATATTTATACATATGGGTGGGATCTGCCATATTGTTTCCCTGCAGTACAGTATGAAAAAAAAGGGATATAGCTTATTGTAGTACAGAACATTACTTCTCTGTATATTTATATTTATTACAATAAGGGTGGGAGCTGCCTATTGTTCCTTCCCTTAGAGAGTACAGTATGAGGTTCTAGCTTATTGTATGTACATAACATTCCTTCTCTGTCTATTTATACCTATGGGGTGGGAGCGTGCCATATTGGTCCCTTAGACAGTACGTATGAAGGGATAGCTTTATGTGTGTAACAGAACATTCCTCTCTGTATATTTATAATGTATACCTATGGTTGGGAGCTGCCATATGTTTCCCTTAGACAGTACAGTAAAGAGGGTATAGCTTATTTAATGTGTTACAGAACATATCCTTCTCCTGTATATTTAATATTTATACCTATGGTTGGGGAGCTCATACAAAAAAAAAAAATTGTTTCCACTTATATAGTACAGTATGAGGGTATGCTTATTGTATGTACAGAACTATTCCTTCTCTGTATATTTATATGTATACATATGGTGGGAGCCTGCCATATTGTTTCGCTTTAGACTACAGATGAGGTATGCGTATTTTAATGACAGAACATTCCTTCTCTGTAATATTTAATATTTATCCATATGGGTGGAGCTGCCATAATTGTTTCCTTTAGAACAGTACGTATGAGGGTATAGCTATTGGATGTACCGAAAACATTCCTTCTCTGTAATATTTAAATATTTATAACATATGGGTGGGAGCTGCCATACCTTTTTCCCTTAGACGTACAGTATGAGGGTATAGCTTATTGGTGTGACAGAACATTCCTCTCTGTATTTTATATTTTAACATATGGGTGGGATGGGGTGTGAGCTGCCATATTGTTTCCCTTAGACAGGACAGTATGGAGGGTATAGCTTATTGTGCGTACAGACCATTCCTTCTCTGTATTATTATATTATTGGAGGGAGATTGCCATATTGTTCCCTTACAAGTACAGTATGAGGTATAGCTTGGTGTGTACGAAAAAAACTTCCTTCTCTGTATATTTATATTTATACATTGGGTGGGAGCTGCCCATATTGTTTCCCTTGACAGTACAGTAAGAGGTATAGCGTTATTGTGAGTACAGACATCCTTCTCTGTATATTTATATTAATACATATGGGTGGGAGCTTCCATATTTTTTCCCTTAGACAGTACATTATGAGGGTATAGCTATTGTTTTAACCGAACATTCCTTCTCTGTATATTTATACATATGGTGGGAGCTGCCATATTGTTTCCCTTAGACATACAGTATGAGGGTATAGCTTAATTGTGGACATAACATTCCTTCTTTCTTTCTCGTATATTTTATTTATACATATTGGGTGGGGAGCTGCCATAACTACAATGTTTTCCCTTAAAGTACAGTATCAGGGTATACTTATTGTCCTGTACATAACACCTTCTCGTATATTTATACATATTGGTGGGATATGCCATATTGTTTCCTGCAGTTACACAGTATGAGGGATAGCTTATTGTATGTACAGAACATTCCTTCTCTGTATATTTTATATTGTATACATCTGAGGTGGGAGCTGCCATATTGTTTCCATTAGACATAACACCGTAATGGGGTATAGTTATGTATGGAACAGACATTCCTTCTCTGTATATTTTATACATATGGGTGGGAGCTGCCATATTCTTCCCTTAGACATAACATTATGATGGAATAGCTTATTTGTGTGTACAGAACATTCATTCTCTGTACTTTATACCTATGGGGTGGGAGCTGCATAGTGTTTTTCTTTCTCTATACTTTTTATAACCTATAGTTATTTGAGCATCACTCTGGTCACCGATACAGTAAATAGAAAGGGGTCTGGGTAAAAGAAAGGAGGGGATGCTGGGTAAAATACAAAGGGGATGCTGGTTAAAAGAAATGCAGTGGACGCTGATTAGAAGGAGAGGCGCTGGGATAAAGAAGTTAGGGACACTGGGTAACAGAAAGGTTCTGTTAAAAGAAGGAGGGGATGCTTGGTTAAAATAATATGGGATGCTGGGTAAATAGAAAAGCAGGGGACGCTGATTAGAAGGGAGGATGCTGGGTAAACGAAAGTAGAGGATGCTGTGTAAAGAAAGCATAGATGCTGGTAAAAAAAAAGGAGGATCTGGGTAAAAAGCAAGCTGGTGCTTGGTAAAAGAAAGGAGAGGATGCTGGGTCAAAGCAAGCAGGGTACGCTTGGGTAAAAAGAAGGGCAGACTGCCATTGCCACGTGCACGCCGTATTTGGAATGTGCCTGGGACTTGGATCTTGACTACCCTAACGTTTTCTCCTAGGGACCTTGGATCTTGTTTGGTTGGAGGTTCTAGCAGGGGATCAGCTCTCGTTTACCCTGGTACCGAAGATCGGTGCTTGTCTACCGTGGTAGAGCCATCCTCTTCACCGAGCCGCGCAGCTTCGGGAGGGACGTACAGGAAAGCGGTGAGGGAGGAGGGGACACCCGCCTAAGCCAACCAGATCCTCCGAATCAACCTAGCGATCAATGGGGTGACAGATGTCGCAGCCAGATCGCCCTCACATCCAGCTCCATGCTGTCACTATCTCTATTTATACCTCCCCCCACAGGACCCTGGGACACCCCATTGGAGCAATGTTTAGAGCCCTTCCCTCGCCAATATAACCTTTCCCATCTCAACAACATACACAACGGAATATTCCCATCCTAACGTCTGTCACTGGGATATTTCCCGTAATCATTCCCTTTATTTCTATGGATCAATAAACATAACGCTGCAATTATGGGGGAATTAGCTATCAAACGGCTCTGTATCCATTGGCCTTGTGCCACTCCCCACCCCCTTCTCTAATTACCAGCCGCCCTCTCATGGGATTGGTCCAGTGGGGTGTGGTTTTGTGTAGCTCACAGACGACAGTTGTCTTGGTTTCTTCTCTCCTTTGATCTGACGCTGTTGGTCTTGTCCATTCCCTGCCACTTTAATAACTATTATTATTTCCTATACAGAACATTCCTATTTCTTTAATATTTAATATTAACATATGGGTGGGAGCTGCCATAGTGGTTTCCCTCCCTTATCAGTACAGTATGAAGGGTATACGCTCTTATTGTATGTACAGAACATTCCTTCTCTGATATTTTACATATGGGTGGGAGCTGCCATATTTTTCCCTTAGACAGTAAGTATGATGTATAGCTTATTGTGTTAACAGAACTTCCTTCTCTGTATATTTATATTATCCATATGGGTGGGAGCTCCATAAGTGTTTCCCTTAGAGACAGTAACAGTAACTGAGGGTATAGCTTTTGTATGTACAGAACATTCCTTCGTGTATATTTATCAGATGGGTGGGGCCTGGCCATATTGTTTCCCTTAGACCGTACAGTAAATGAATGGTATAAGCTGCTTTTGTGTGTAACAACTTCCTTCTGCTGTATATTTATATTTATACATATGGGTGGGACTGCCATAGTGTTTCCCTTAGCCAGTACAGTATGAGGGTATAGCTTATTGTAATGTACAGAACATTCCTTCTCTGTCTATTTATATAATGGGTGGGATCTCCATATTGTTTTCCCTTGAACCGTACAGTATAGGGGTTACTTTGGTATGTACAGAACTTCCTTCTCTGTATATTAATACATATTGGTGGAGCTTCCAGAGTGTTACCTTAGACAGTACAGTATGAGGGGTATAAACTTATTGTATGTACAGAACTTCCTTCTCTGTATATTTAATAATTTTCATATGGTGGGAGCTGCCATAATTGTTTTCCCCTTAAGACAGTACAGTCTGATGGTATAGCTTATTGTGTGGTACGAACATTTCCTTCTCTGTATATTTCTATTTATATATATGAGGTGGGATCTACCATAGTGTTTCCCTAGACAGTACCGTACTGAGGTATAGCTTATTGTGTGTACGAACATTCTTCCTCTGTAATATTTATTATTTAGACATATGGGGGGGAACGCTACCATCGTTGTTTTCCCTTAGACAGTAACAAGTAAGGGTATCGCTTATTGTGGACAGACATTCTTCTTCTGTATATTTTCAGATGGGTGGGAGCTGCCTGTGTTTCCCTTAGACCGTACAGTATGAGGGTATAGGTTATTGTGGTATCCTACAGAACATTCCTTCTCTGTTAATTTATATTTAATCCATCTGGGTTGGGAGCTGCCCATATTGTTTCCCTTATAATTACAGTATGAGGGTTATAATCTTATTGTATCTACAGAACATTCCTTCTCTGTCATATTTATATGTAAACTATGGGTGGCGAGCTGGCCGTAGTGTTTCCCTTAGACAGTACAGATGAGAGTAGCTACAGAACAGTCTTCTCTGTATATTTTTTATCTTTATACATCTGGGTGGGAGCTGCCATAGGGTTTCCCTTAAGACAGTAAGTATGAGGGTATAGCTTATTGTATCTAAGAACATTCCTTCCCCCTGTATATTTATCACCTATGGTTGGAGCTGCCATATTGTTTCCCTTAGACAGTACAGTATGAGGGTATATCTTATTGCATGTACAGAACATTCCTTCTCTGTAGTAATTTATATTTATCATATGCGGTGGGAGCCTGCCATATTGTTTCCCCTTAACAGTACAGTATGAGGGTATAGCTATTGTCATCTACAGAACATTACTTCTCGTATATTTATATTATATCCATATGGGTGGAGCTGCCATATTGTTTCCCTTAGACAGTAGAAAAGCATGAGGGTATAGCTTATTGTATGACAACATTCCTTCTCTGTAATATTTATACATATGGTGGGAGCTCCATATTATTTCCCTTAGACAGTACAGTATGAGGGTATAGCTTATTGTTGTACAGAACATTTATCCTTCTCTGTTAATTTATACATATGGGGGTGGGATCTGTCCATATGTTTCCCTTAGACAGTACAGTATGAGGGTATCGCTTATTGTGTGTAACAGAACATCCTTCTCTTGTATATTTAATACATGATGGGTGGGAGCTGCCATATTGTTTCCATTAGACAGTACAGTATGAGGGTATAGCTTATTGGTGTGTACCGAACATTCCATCTCTGTATATATATTATACATATGGGTGGGAGCTGCCATATTGTTCCCTACACAGTACAGTATGAGGGTATATAGCTTATTGTGTGTACAGACCTTCCTTTCCTTCTCTGTATATTTATACATATGGTGGGAGCTGCCATACTGTTTTCCCTTAGACAGTACAGTATAAGGGTATATGCTTCTGTGTGTACAGAACATTCCTTCTCTGTAATTATACATATGGGTGGAGAGCTGCCAATATTTTTGCCCTTAGACGTACGTATGAGGGTAATAGCTTATTGTGTGTACAGAACATTCCTTCTCTGTATTTTATATTTATACATATGGGTGGATGCTGCCATGTTGTTTCCCTTAGCAGACAGTATGAGGGGTATAGCTTCTTGTATGTACAGAAACATCCCTTTCTTTATTTGGTTTATATATATGGGTGGGATCTGCCATAGTGTTTCCTCCCCTTAGCAGTATGAGGGTCTAGCTTATTTGTTACAGAACATTCCTCCTTATATTTATATTTATACATATGGGTGGGGCTGCCTCGTGTTTTCCCTTAGACAGTACAGTGGTGAGGGTAAATAGCTTATTGTATGTCGACATTCCTTCTTCTCTTGTATATTTGTGTTTTCTATAATGGGTGGAGCTTCATATTGTTTTTCCCTTAGACAGTACAGTATGATGTAATAGTATTGTGTGTACAAGACTTCCTTCTCTGTATATTTATTTTTCCTATGGTGGGAGCTGCATACGTGTTTTCCCTTAGACAGTACATCTGGGGTATATCTATTGTATGTTACAGAACATTCCTCTCCTGTAATATGATACAGATGGGTGGGAGCTGACATATGTTTTCCCTTAGACGTACCGTATGGAGGGGTATAGCTTTATTGTATGTACAGAACATTCCTTTCTCTGTATATTTTTATATACATATGGGGTGGGAAGCTGCCATAGTTTACCCTAGACAGTACAGTATGAGGGTAATAACGTTATTGTATGTACAGAACATTCTTCTCTGTATATTTTATATTTATCATATGGGTGGGGAGCTGCATACAATGTTTTCTCCTTAGACAGTAAAGTAGGAGGTAGCTTATGTGTGTGTCCAGAACATTCCTTCTCTGTATTTTATAATTTATATATAGGTGGGAGCTACCCTAGGTTTTTCCCTTAGACAGTACAGTCATGAGGGTATAGCTTATTGTGTGTAACAGAAAACATTCCTTCTCTGTATTTTATTTTATACATATGGGTGGGAGCTCCATAGTGTTCCCCTTGACAGTACAGTATGAGGTATAAGCTTATTTTGGTGTGTACAGAACATTCCTTCCTCTGTATATTTATACATATGGTTGGGGCGCCATAGTGTTCCCTTAGACAGTACAGTAATGAGGGTATAGGGTTTATTGTAATCTACAGAACATTCCTTCTCTGATATTTATAGTGTACATATGGGTGGGAGCTGCCAATTGTTTTTTTCCCTTAGACAGTACAGTAATTGAGGGTATAGCTTATTGATCTACAGAAACATTCTTCTCTGGTCATATTTATATTAAACAAATGGTGGGACCTGTCCGTAGTGTTTCCCTTAGACAGTACAGTATGAGAGTACTACAGAACATTCCTTCTCTGTCTATTTTATATTTATACATATGGGTGGGGAGCTGCCTATTGTTCCCTTGACAGGAACAGTATGAAGGTATAGCTTATTGTATCTACATAGAACAGTTCCTTCCCTGTATATTTTATACATATGGGTGGAGCTGCCATATATGTGTTCCCTTAGACAGTACCGTAATGAGGGTATAGCTTCTTGTATTTACAGAACATTCCTTCTCTGTATTATTTATAGTTATACATATGGGTGGGACTGCCTATGTTTCCCTTAGACAGTAAGTATGAGGGTATATCTTATTGTATCTATCTACATAACAATTCTTCTCTGTATATTTTTTATATTTATACATATGGGTGGGAGCTGCCATATTTTTTCCCTTATACAGTACAGCATGAGGTTATAGCTTATTTGTATTTACGAACATTCCTTCTATGTATCTTTATACATATGGGTGGGAGCTGCATATTAGTTCCCTTAGACAGTACAGTATGAGGGTATATTTTTGTATGTAACAGAACATTCCTTCCTGTATATTTAGACATATGGGTTGGATCTGCCATAACCAATTGTTGCCCTTACGTATCAAGGTATGAGGTAAGCTTATTGTGTGTACAGAACATTCCTTCTCTGTAATATTTATACATATGGGTTGGGAGCTGCCATATTGTTCCCTTAGAACAGATACAGTTGAGTATAGCTTATTGTGTGGTACAGACATTCCATCTCTCTCTGTATATTTAACATATGTGGTGGGAGCTGATATTTGTTTCCCCTTACACAACAGTAGTATGAGGTATAGCTTTTATTGTGTGTACCGGAACATTCCTTCTCTGTATATTTATACATATGGGTGGGAGCTGCCATACTGTTTCCCCTTCGCCTTATACCATACATATAAGGGTATAGCTTATTGTGTGTACGAAACATTCCTTCTCTGTATAATTTATACATATGGGTGGAGTCTGCCATATTGTTTGCCCTTAGACAGTACAGTATGACGGGTATAGCTTATTGTTGTGTACCGAACATTCTTCTCTGTATATTTATATTTATACATTGGGTGGAAGCTGCCATAGTGTTTCCTTAGACAGTACAGTATGAGGTATAGCTTTATTGTATGTACAAACATTCCTTCTCTGTATATTTTGTGTTTATATATATGTGGTGGGATGCAATAGTGTTTCCGCTTAGACAGTATGAGGGTATAGCTTATTGGTGTGTACAGAGAACATCCTTCCTGTATATTTATATTTATACGCTGGGTGGAGCTGCCATAGTGTTTCCCTTAGACAGTACAGTTTGAGGGTATAGCTTATTGTATTACAGAACAGTCCTCTCTTGTATATTTGTGTTTTAATATATGGGTGGGAGCAGCATAGTGTTTCCCCTGGACAGTACAATTATGAGGTATAGCTTATGTATGTACAAACATCCATCCTTCTCTGTAATATTATATTTATACATATGGGTGGGAAGCTGCCATAGTGTTTCCCTTAGACAGTACATATGAGGGTATAGTTTTGTGTGTAGCAGAACATTCCTTCTCTTTATATTTATATTTATACATATGGTGGGAGCTGCCCTGTTGTTTTCCCTTAGACAGTAAACAGTATGAAGGGTATAGTTTTTTTGTAGGTAGAACATGCCCTTCTCTGTATATTTTGGGTTTATTACATATGGGTGGGAGCTGCCATAGTGGTTTCCCTTAGACAGTTAGAGGGTCTAGCTCTTGTGTGGTAAGAACATTCCTTCTCTGTATATTTATATTTATACATATGGGGGGGGAGCGTGCCATAGTGTTTCCCTTAGACAGTACAGTAATTAGGGTATAGCTTATTGTATGTACAGAACATTCCTTCTCTGTATATTTTGTGTTTTATATACATGGGGTGGGAGCTGCCATAGTGTTTTCCCTTAGACAGTACAGTTGAGGGTATAGCTTATTGTAGTACAACATCGTCTCTGTTATAATTTATATTTTATACAATGGGGTGGGGAGCTGCCATAGTGTTCCCTTACAGTACAGTAATGAGGGTTAGCTTCTTGTGTTACAGAACATTCCTTCTCTGTATATTTCTATTTTATACATATGGGTGGGAGCTGCCCATGTTGTTTCCCTTAGACATACAGTAATGAGGGTATAGTTTATTTTGTATGTACAGAACATTCCCTTCTCGTATATTTGTGTTTTATTATACAGTGGTGGGAGCTGCCATGTTGTTTCCTTAGACGTACAGTATGAGGGTAACTATTGTATGTACGAACATTCCTTCTCTGTATAATTTATATTATACATATGGTTGAGCTGCCATGTTTTGTGTTCCCTGGAACAAGTACAGTATGAGGGTTTATAAGCTTATTGTATTTAACAGAACATTCCTTCTCTGTATCTTTGGTGTTTATATATATTGGTGGCAGCTGCCATATGTTTCCCTTAGACAGTATGAGGGATGCTTATTGTGTGTACAGAACATTCCTTCCTGTACATTTATTGATACATATGGGTGGGAGCTGGCCATAGTGTTTTCCCTTAGACAGAACAGTATGAGTTATAGCTTATTGTTATGTACAGAACATTGACCCCCCCCTTCTCTTAATTAGACATATGGGTGGGAGCCTTGCCATAATTTTTCCCTTAACAGTAACAGTATGAGGGTTATCGCTTATTGTATGTACAGAACATTCCTTCTCTTGTATATTTATATTTAATACCTATGGGTGGGAGCTGCCATGTTGTTTCCCTTAGACGACAGTATGAGGTAATAGCTTATTGTGTGATAACAGAACATTCCTTCCTCTGTATTTGTATATATTTGGGACTGCCTACTGCTTGCCATAGTTGGATGACGGTGTTTGTGTCTATTAAGGGGTATTAGGGGTCTGTTATGTTTATTTTACTTGTAATTACAGATTGTATAACATTGTATTGGCCTTTCCTCACTTAAGAAATTTCGGGTGACCTTGTTGAAAATTCATTCTTTGCAATATGATTATTATAATATACAGACTGGATTTTTTGATACCGATCTTTATTCGGGTTCTTTGCGCTTGGCCTTTGCAATCATATAAAGGACATGTGAACTGGGGCGAATATTTTTCACTAATCACACATTAAATTAGGATTAATTAACACACCAACTCACACCCAAGCCAGTGAATTACAGCTCCCAGTGCTGATTACCTTCCCATAAAGCAGTTTCAGCTTCACTATAACCAAATCACTGGGTGAATGTTATTGGCTGTAGGGGGGGCACGGTCAATCATCCCACTACATGCTCCACCTCTAACTGTGCCCCCGTTTTGGAGGGGGTGATCATATAGAGGAGACATGATCCTAACTAGGAGTGATCTGAACGGACCATGAGGAGATCCAGTGACAGCACTAAACATATAAAAAAGGATAAAGACAAGTCACTTTTTCACTTTATTATTGTCCTTTAACCCAAAATTGGAGGTTATTTTGTTGGGGAAAACAGTTTGTTTGAAAACCTTTTCCATTGTGACTGTCATTTCCCGCTGCACAGATACAAACTGATTAGATCCCTTTTAATTTCCCTTTAATGTGCACTTTTGACTGGCCTTGTACTGATCTGGTATGCAAGGGAATCCTGTACACGTTAACACCGTAAAACCATCACCACCCCCCCAAGGGGTTAATCCCGACAGCAATTTGGTTCTGGGAAGGTCCCATGACCCTGGTGTAAATCCAGGCGACATTGGATCCCAGTTGCGGTTACATTGCCAACACTATTGCCCGTAATGACCGGTTTGGATAATGAATCCTGTAATTTTCCCCTTTCACTGCTCCATCATTCACGCCCTCATTCGACGCACCCGCGGCCCACTTTCGTCAGGTCATTACAGGTCCGGGTTGATTTGTTGTTATTGAGTCCTGGAAGTCCAGATGGGATTGAGATCCCCCTGGCCGCCGTTATGTATATTGGAGACTCCCGCTCTCACGACGGATGAGCAAGTCGCATTTTCGAGTGGAAGGCTGCAAATCCCAAAAATGGTCAGCTCCTCTGCTGAAGGACGGAACACACCCCTATCCCTGAAATTAAAGGTTAAACACAGACTTAGGGAGGTAGAAATTGAATCTTCGGGGGCTGCTTTTACCGCCATGGGCTTGTGACTTACCTTGTAGCCTTTAAACGGACCGCGTCCTCTGCCCACCTGTTTTGTGCTGCTTGAGAAAGCTGAGTGGACCAAGGTGGGGACGCTGTCCATTTGCCCTTTGAATACAGATAGTCATTAGAGAAGCTTGCAAGTACCCAAATCCTCTATCGAACAAAACGTCAACCAGATATTCCCAACTATTCCCGAGTAAGGTTACGCCATGGACTAGTGCGGCAGGCACCTGGTACCCGTGAGGAGGAGGCCCTCATGACGTGTGGGTTTTACTCGGAGAAGCCCAGGACGCCTTGTCTTCCGCTTTACCGATGGGAGATTTGGCACAGGATCTGGTTGTGTTCAGCATTAAATGTCTGTGTTTGTTTCTTAACTTGAGACAGGATCTGTGAATGTTTTTTAGATAACTAAGATCATTGTATACGTATTTCTACATGGACCAATCAGCCTACCATCATCTTTACCAATCAAAACCAATATTTTACAATACCATGGGGAAAAGCCGAGCGGGTGACCATATACATATAGCCCCAAATTTAAACCAAACCTTTCATACCATACCATAGCCATACCGTAACAACAGCCATACCATTCATACTTTAACCAGTATCATACCACATCATTGTTAGCCTACCATAACTCCCAATAACACAGCCATAGGTTTAACAGACCAATACATACCATAACACGCCATACCATTCCATACTTAACATAACCATATACCATAGGCCATACCAAACCTTTACAATACCATACCATGCCATACCAAACATACCATAACATACTTAACATACCATGCTATATCCTACTTTAAACATACCATAACCTACCCATACCTGAAATACCATACCATAGCCATACATAACTTACATACCATAATATACCATACCATAAAACCATAACCTCCCTACCTTACATACCATAAATATACTATACCCAACCATAATCCATACTACCATACCTTAAATACCATAATATAATATACCATGAGGAATACCATAACCAGACCATATCTTAATACATAATATACTATACCATAGACTACCATAGCCAACATCATAGCATAGTGGGATCTACAGTGGCTCTTTCTTACCCTCTAATTGGCCGTAATGTCTTCAGTTCCTGTCCCCTCCACACGCTCTCTTCTGCCATAGACAAGGATATTAAGTGATTGGTTGAATTTAAATGCTGCAGCACCGTACTTGTAAATAATAACTTTGGATTGTTTAGGTTCCCCGTTAACCACCTGGTAATCCTTCAATATGGACCTTGTCTGGTTCATTTTCCTTTATACCCGTCCTGTCTGGCGGTTACTGTCCTGTCTATAAGTGTTACCTGCCCGCTGGGGAGTGCCTAGAATCCATCTCAGCCTTGAATCGTTCCGTGCTGGAGATAATCTGGTGTCAGACTCAAGTGATGCCACAGGTACTCCAATGCGCGATTCCCAGCTCATTCCGTGGCTTCTCAAATTCCAGGAGGTGGTGGTGAAAGGACAGACAATAGGATTCTGGGACTGAACCTGTCCCTTAGACTTTCTTTGTAGTCTGGAAAGAAATACAGTCAAAACAAAGCTTCTCTGTAGTAATGGATCTAACCAGGATAAGTAGTCAGTCTGTCCAGTTTTATAATGGGTTTTAGCTATGTCATCAGTTTATCAAGTGCTTATATATCTCATCACTTTATCGGCGTGTTTAGCTATGTCATCAGTTATATAATCAGTGTTTTATCTATGTTATCAGTTATAATCAGTGTTTTAAGCTATGTCATCAGTTATAACTCAGTGTTTATCTATTCATCAGTTATAATCGGTGTTTTAATCTAATGTCATCAGTATAATCATGTTTAGCTATGTCCTCAGTTTTTATAATCAAGTGTTTAGCTATGTCCACTTCAGTTATAATCAATGTTTAGCTATTTCATCAGTTATAATCAGTGTTTAGCTATGTCATCAGTATAATCAGTGTTTAGCTATGTCATCAGTTATAATCATTGTTAGCTATGGCCATCATTACAACAATCCGTGTTTAGCTATGTATCAGTTATATAAAAGCAGTGTTTAGCTATGTCATCAGTTTAATATGTTTAAGCTATGTCATTCAGTTATAATCAGTGTTTAGCCTATCCCTCAGTTTACCATCCCGTTTTAGCGATGTCATCAGTTATAAAATCAGTGTTTTTCAGCTAGTCATCAGTTATAATCAGTGTTTTAGCTACTCATCAGTTATATCGTGTTTAGCTACGTCATCGTTATAAATCGGTGTTTATGTAGATTGGTACCTTTACATATGACCTGGAATTTCTATTGGAACTCTTGTGATCGTTTTTCCCTTTGCTGGACCTGTTTCATTTTTTTGCAGGTTTGTCTTGGTCTGAAACCACGTTTGGTTTAGGGACTGGTACTGGCCTGTATATAATGATATCACAGGGTTTGAATAGGGTCGGGATGTATTAATAAATCCCTGAACATGTTAACATATGGAGTATAGCAGTTTCTTTACTTATACATATAGCGAGTGCCATAGTGGGTTTGCTGACTGATTAGGGATGTTATTGGGCCCTTCTGCTCCCCCCTCGCTGGAGCTGTATTCCGCAGGATATAAATTGAATCTTCCTGGAGTAAAAGGGACAGTGTGTATAATCAGGAAACCATTGGATTCACTGTAGGATCGGGGTCTGGTTGGACTCACCTGATAGTTTGGGGTGGTTTTTTTTCCCTCCTTTAGTGTCTCCTTGTTGACCAGGAGTCGGACGTTCTGTCCCGTGGTGCAGTGGATCGTTCCTGGGGAACCGGACCCGCCGTCTTTCCAATATCTCCGGGGACTTCTTAACAAAGGAAATTAGAGATTCAGTTCCCCCCTCCCTCTTTGCATATGGGGGTCCCACCCCCTTGTGCCCTTTAAACACCAGTGGGGGGGGGGTTTGTATTAATTCCCTTAATGGCCCAGCTCAGGTGTAATAATTTATAATCCTTCGTTAACTTCATCCAGACTATTACCTATCCTAACAACTAACAGTTAGGGGAGTTTTAATGACTGGAAAGAATTAGCCCAATCACAGGTCTTATGAATGCTACAAACAGATCTGATTGCTGCCATGTGTCCACAGCTTTATTTCGTCTTACTTTCCTGCTGCCATCCAGGGGGTCAGGGCAACTGGCTACCCTTACAATAGGAGGGTTCTCTTTGAAGCAAACCCCTGGCAAAATGGCATCAGTGTCAGATACCTGTAGTGAGGCAGCATGCCCTCTTAAAGTAGTGGTAGCCCAGTTATAAAACATGGGGTCGCTGATAATAACCGTTTTATCCTCTCTACTATGCAGATTGCAGCCCCCCGTACCTTGGGATCGAAATAAAGTCGTACCTATTTAAGCCCCAGATATTCGTTCGTCGTCTAAAAAAAACAACCTTCGTGTGCGTTGGTGAACTGGGCGGCTCTCGAAAAATCGCCCTTCGCTGGTGATGGCGCACACGGGACGGTGTCAAAAAAAAAAATCCATATGGGGGGGTCAGAAACGTCGGGCGTGTACGATCGCCGGTGCCCGGTACCCTTTTCCCATTCCAGGCACAGTTCTAGTTAAAGAATCGCCCCGAGGGGATCGGACCACCCAGGTGATAGATCTCGCTTCGCCCAATAGTTCAGGTCAGTTTGCCAGGAGCGTGTTCTCCCTCTGTCCAGTGTTTTTTGGCAACCACATGGACTTTTGGCTGCGTCCCCCCGGTGCACCGCGCACACACTGAACTTTATTTGGTTGAAGGGTACAGAACCCCCCACTAGACAGCTGTTTAACGGGATTGTCTCTACAAACCGAGCCCTCCCTATATACCATGGGTAATATTTTCTAGGGGCAGCACAGTCCAGGGGAGGGGAACCAGCTCAGCTTGGACTTTGGTGGCCCGTCCGCCTTTAACTTGGAATTCTGTCGGACAGCATGCAGTGGCCTCTTCACTGTCAACAAACAGTAACCGGACTGTCTGGCCTAGTCGATCCCCTTCTGTCCCTTCCATGACGACCGTGAGCCGACGGTTTTGGGTCCGGTTTTATTACACAACAGTGAGGGACCGTATTGACACCGGGGGCCCCCGGTAAGACGATTCTCAACCGTCGTCTAGACTAGCAAATAAACATAATAGCCCATTTAGGAATGAACGTTTTACTGTCCCGTGTGTAGGCGTCAAAGAGAGTGCGGTTCCCAGAATTCCGACACATTAGGCTGGGTGCACCGGGCAGATTTTTCGGCCCAATCGACCGATATTTTCCGGTGGCCAAACATTCTTTTTCCACTTTCAGCCTCTGCGCCGAATTATTGGGCGCCTGTTTGTTCTGGAACGCACGAACGTGTAATCAGACGTGTCAGAAATCCTATTGGAGCCGCACGATCGGTCCTCAGAACCGATTATGGCCGACAGAACATTTGTCCAGGCCGAGCGCCCCTGCGCTTCGGAATCGAACGCTCGGTCTGGACAAATAGTCCCCATGGTGTCTAAAACCCAGCCTTAGACTGCCCTCTTCCCATATATCCAATCAATGGGTTTTAGAAGATTTCCACACATTCTGCTCAGTGCAATGGCAGCAGGATCCATAAGACAGGTATGTGGGCTACTTACCTGTAGGTAACGTTAGACCGCTAACCCGGGCCTGTGCTCCTCCCCCACCAACCAGAACCCGCTCTAGGACCTGTCGTTTTGGGAGTCATCCGGTGCGGGGAGTCGCCTGAGATTCTTTATTTAATCGCATTCTCCACCTCGCCGTCAACTCCTTCCCTGCGTTACGGACCCCCGACAACTTTCTGAGGAGGAGTTAAGGAAAACTGCCATTTAGTCCCGAATGGCCGAGGAGTTAACAGACTTGGCAGTGGATTGGTTATGAATTGCATGTGAATGTAAACCAGCTCCTGCCTCCACTGCTAAGGGCAAGTCCCACTCTATAGACAAAAAACTGGTCCCTTTCCGGCCCCCAATTCATTTATATGTTGTTTGTGGTCACGTTGCCATGATCACAAAAAAATTGTGTAGAATGTAGAGAATTAAACATATAAAACACAAGTGGTGCAGGGAGGTGTTGAGAGGTTTAGTTCTGCAACTCTTCTCATCTCCTTTTTTTTTTGTAATAATTTCTGGTAATCATGCAGAAAAATAAAATTCTCCCTCCTGTTTTCATTATACCCGCTCCTGGAGATGCTCCTTGTCTCTCGGTTACAGAATAACCATCATGCAATATTAATGCCATCGCCACGGTGTGGGTACCCTACCCCTCACCATTAATCACCGTTCCTCCCCGCTCGTCAATCCTATAAAAACTCCTTGTAAAACATTAACAAGGCTCCCTATGTTCAGAGCACAACCGAGGCCTGGTCTGGGAAAGTTTATTTAATATCCCCGCAAAGGGAGTGGCAAGGGGGAAAGACAATGGTTAACGACCTCATTCCTATGGCACTTGTGTTTCACCTGCTTATAATAATCATAGAATTCATTGGAAGGTTTACCCAGTTTAGTTTTGACGACTTCATATTCGTACCGTTTAACGGCCAATTAAAGGGCACTGAACCTTCCCACATTTCCCACTCCCAGTGGGTCTCCAGCAGTGGGTTTTGCGAATTTGTACAACTCCATTCGGGTACCCATAGAGAACCTTAACTGTCCTGAAAAGGAGAACTGGTTTATTTTATGTATGTGAACCATTCACCACATTATTCCACAAATGTATGTGTCTAAATGTCTGAGTCTGTGTGGTAAGTGTTTTCAATGTTTATAGGAAAAAAGTTCAGAAACGTTCCTTGTTAATGTCCAGACCCTGCTGATTAAATGATATACCTTAGTTTTTCTAGGGATTGCTAACGCAGATAAACACCTGTTTGAAATCAAGCTCTTCAGTCACTTCTAACTCCTCTCCTCTTCCCCTCCCCTGTCACAACATGCTCATGGTGTTTTACTCATAGAAAAGCAGTTCTCCAATAAGATACTTTGTTTAATTTTTGTTTTTCTTAAGGTTGGGAATAGGATGATGGTCGGGTTGCGAGCTAAACCCACTTCTGATGGTTCCAACTGACTCTTGATTTTGTGATTTTTAGATCATGGAATTTTTTCCATTTTTAATAATTATTGAATATTCAAATCGAATATTTCCCCACTGCTGCGTCTGTGCCGTGTCGTGTGATCCACACACTGTCTATGTAAAGAAGGAAACCTTTCTTTCTTCGCATAAGTTAAGCAGAAGAACCGTTTTCTGGAACCACCCAGAAGACCCCAAGATGCACACTCTGTATCAGTTAAGAGACTTTGGGTGAGTGGGAAGCTGCTGACCGAGGCAGAGAAAAGACCCTTTCATTGGTGGGGGCCAAGGCTCCGTGCCATGCACATGAAGGAACCCCGGACTACAAGTACCGACCATGCAGGAAACCAAGGCTCTCCTCAAGAAGGACACGTTTGCCTTCCCAATGCCCTATAATCCTTACTGGGGACCCCTGAGGGCTCAAAAGCTGCGGGATCGATAAAAACCCTGCCTTCTTCGCCAATCCGGGCCAGGCTTATGGCTGGTGGACAGAGAGGGGCTATGCTGCTTGACAGAGGGGGGGAACTCTGGCTGTGGGCGAGGGGGGCTCTGGCCTCGGACAGGGGTGGGGACTCTGGCTGTGGGAAATGAGGGGGGACGCGGCTTCGGGACGAGGGGGAACTCTGGCTGCGGGACAAAAAAAGGGGGACTCTGGCTGCGGGAATGAGGGGGGATGCTGGCTGCGGGATAGAGGGGGGACTCTGGCTGCCGGGACAGAGGGGGGGGTCCTGGCTGAGGGACAGGGGGTGTGCGGGCTGAGGGACAGAGGGGGGGGTCCTGGCTGAGGGACGAGGGGGGGTTTGTCTGGCTGAGGGAGAGGTGGGTAGCTGGCTGCGGACACAGGGGGGGATGCTGGCTGCATGGACGAGGGGGGACTCTGGCGGGACAGGGGGGATGCTGGGCTGGGGACGAGGTGGGGGGGTGCTGCTGCGGGACAGAGGGGGACCTGGCTGCGGGACAGAGGTGGGACTCTGCTGGCTGCAGACAGAGGGGGGGACTCCTGGCTGCGGGACAGAGGGGGGGCTATGGCGCGGTACATGTGGGACTCTGGCTGCGGAACAGAGGGGGGACTCTGGCTGTGGGACAGAGGGGGGATCTGGGCTTGGGACTTACGAGGACTTTGGACTGTGGATATGGGGGATGGGGGCTATGGCCTTGGGACACTGAGATTTGACTCTGGAATTGGGAGACTGGAGGGCACTCTGGGCTTCTACTTAAGTCTCCCTTATGTAACAGGCTTATGTCGAGTCTTTAATATACTGCTAGCACCTGTTACCAACAGTCAAATAAAATGATGAATCACTTTGTTACGTTTCCTACACAGCGGGCTGTTGATATAATTTCCCGCTGGTGTTTTTATAGGGAATTAATGACCGTGATGGCCAGAGAGACCAGATGACGGACTCACAGAGCTGCAACAGCAGGATTCCTGATCCTCGGACTACTGTAGCAGCGGCAGAGTTTGTCAGGATCCCAGGGAAGTGGGAATTATTTTAGAGATGTGTTGGTGTCCGGTTTGGTCCGTGGCGAGGCAGTCAAGACAAACAGGCCGTTCCGGTCTTTCTTCATTCTCATCCAGACATTATCCCTCCAAGAGAAGCCACCTATGTGACAAACACCTCGCTTCAACTATCTTCCTATTTATAAACATTGGTCGAGCTGCCATATAGATTTAGCGAGAGCATAACATAGTCTCCACCATGTCGTCTGCCTCTGTCGACTCAGCCCCGCTTCTTCTCCCGTGTCCCGTATCACAGAGACACAGGACCTCCCGAGGGCGAACGCCGCATTCACCACAATCCTGCGAGAAACAGCGATGCCAAATTAGACCAATGTGACGTCTTTACCAGAAGTGACGCCTACAATTAATCACAATGGTTCCAACCCACCTGCCTCATCCGCACCAGCGATGATATCACTTCCTGACGATGAATGCTCAGATTTGGGGTGGGGTGCCCTATACCGGACGATCCTTCGTGGCACTGGATATATTCTAGCTGGCCAACAACCAGCGCGCAGTTACTCGCTGTCCATTGGTTTTGTGAACCGCATGCGTGATGTGTTCGATATGTCTTGGAATTCGGGGAATAAAGGAACCAGCGACGGCCATGACGGTTATCCGCCTACAGGAGACATAATAATAGAGGATATGCAACCCCCACCTTTTAAATTATAAGATATTAGAATCACAGAGGAGTTCCGTGACAATAAAGCACGAGGAGGCAGGCCGAGTACTTCTATACGGGCACGTAACTCCAAGGTGGACGCCTAATATCCCTTTAAATTTTACACTGGGGGAAGATTAATTATTATAAACCTACCCCTTTGTGTCTTCTGGTTTCCTTCTGCCTCCACTGGAACTGTAAGATTATAACAGCTATAATCTTACAGGTCCTCCCATAAAATCACTACAGGTGGAGGTTATAAGGCTAAATCTCACAGTTCCTTCCATAGAAATCACTACACTCAGGGGTAGGTTAATAAAGGCTATTAATCTCACAGTTCCTTCCATAGAAGGAACTGTGAATCCACACACTACAGGGGTAATATACAAGGCTATAATCTCAACAGTTCCTCCCATAGAAATCCTAACAGGGGTAGATTATAGGCTATAATCTCACAGTTTCCCTCCCATAGAAATCCACTCACAGTGGTAGATTATAGGCTATAATCTCACGTTCCTCCTAGAAATCCACTACAGGGGTAGGTTATAAGGCATAATCTCACAGTTCCTTCCATCAGAATCCACTACAGGGTAGGTTATAGGTTATAATCTTCACCAGTTCCCTCCCATAGAAATCCCTACAGGGGTAGGTTATAAGGCTATACTCTCACAGTTCCCTCCATATGGAGAAATCCCCTAACAATGGTTAGGTTTATAAGGCTATAATCTTACAGTTCGCCCCATAGAAATCCCCTACAGGGTAGGTTTATAGGATATAATCTTACATTCCTCCATAGAATACCACTAACTACAGGGGTAGTTATAAGGCTATACTCTTACAGTTCCTCCCATAGGAAATCCACTACCGGGGTAGGTTATACAGGCTATAATCTTACATTTTCCTCCCATAGAAATCCACTACAACCGGGGTAGGTTATAAAGGCTATAATCTTACAGTTCCTCCCTAGAAATCCACTACAGGGGTAGGTTATAAGGCTATAAATTTACCAGTTCCTCCTCCCTAGAAATCCCACTACATGGGTAGGTTTAAGGCTATAATCTTACGTTCCTTCCTCCCATAAGAATCCACTACAGGGGTAGGTTTATAGGATATAATCTTACATTTCCTCCCATAGAAATCCACTACGGGGTAGGTTTATATAAGGCTATAATCTACATTTCTCCCATAGAACTCCACTACAAGGGGTAGGTTATAAGGCTTAATCTCACAGTTCCTCCCATAGAATCCACTACAGGGGTAGATATAAGGCTATAGATCTCACAGTTCCTTCCATAGAAAGCCCTCTACAGGTGTAGGTTATAAGGTTATAATCTCACAGTTCCTCCCATTAGAAATCCACTCAGGGGTAGGTTATACAGGCTATAATCTCACAGTTTCCTCCATTAAATCACACAGGTAGGATATAAGGCTATAATCTTACAGTTCCTCCCAACGACAATCCACTACAGGGGTCAGGTTATAAGCCTTGTAATCTTACAGTTTGCCTCCCATAGAAATCCACTACAGGGGTCGTTATAAGGCTAAATCTTACATTTCCTCCCATAGAAATCCACTACAATGGGTAGTTATAAGGCATAATCCTACGTATCCTCCCATAGAAATCCACTACAGGGGGTAGATTTAATGTATAATCTTAACGTTTCCTCCCATATAAATCCACTACAGGGGTAGTTATAAAGGATATATCTTTACAGTTCCTCCTCCCATAGAATCCACTACGGGGTCGGTTTAAGCTAAATCTCACAGTTCCTCCATATAAATCCGCCTACAGGGGTAGGTTTTAAGGAATATAATCTTACAGTTCCCCCATAGAAATCCCTAAAGGTAGGTTTAAGGCTTCATAATCTTCCAGTTCCTCCCATATAAAATCCACTACAGTGGTAGGTTATAAGGAGTATAATCTTACAGTTTCCTCCCTCCCATAGAAATCCACTACAGGGGGTAGGTTATAGGCTATAATGTTACAAGTTCCTCCCATAGAAATCCCCTACAGGGTAGGTTATATGCTAATCTTACAAGTTCCTCCCATAGAAATCCACTACAGGGTAGGTTTATAAAAGGGCTTAATCTTACAGGTCCCTCCCAGACAATCCACTACAGGGGTAGGTTATAAGCTATAATCTTACAGTTCCTCCCTAGAAATCCACTACCGGGGTAGGTTATATAGGCTATAATCGTACAGTTCCTCCATAGAAACCACTACAGGGGTGGTTTAAGGCTATAATCTACAATTTCCTCCCATAGAAACCACTACAGGGTAGGTTTAAAGCAAATCTACAGTTCCCCCATAGAAATCCACTACAGGGGTAGGTTAATAAGGCTATAATCTACAGTGTCCTCCTCATAGAAATCCACTACAGGGGGTAGGTTATAAAGCTAAAATTACAGTTTCCCCATAGAAATCCAACTCAGGGTAGTTTATAAGGCTATAATCTTACAGATTCCTCCCAGAGCAAATCCACTACATGGCTAGTTATAAGGCGCTAATCTTACATTCCGTTCCTCCCAAGAAACCCCCTGGCACTAGGGATTTCACGGTGTAACCCAATCCCGGTTAATTCCATCATAGACACATTTCCTATATCTAATCCCTAGAGTTTTTTACTATAGATTATATATTATATTGCTCATCGTCTAATACTTGACAGTTCCCTGTTAAATTTCATGGGTTCTGATTGGTTAACAAACACCGGGATTTCCCCAACCCACCCACTAGCCAGAGTTAACATACAACAACCAATCACTGAGATTCCTGTTATGGGGCCCTCACTAACGCAGTGGGTTCTAGGGCCCCAGCGGAATTCAAACGCCTCATTGTCCTCCCGCTGTAACATGCTCCCAGTCTCCCCAGCAGCTCCAGGTCCTTGACGATTCACACCAGTTCCCATCCACCAGAATTACCTTACCTTCACCCACCGCCAATGACCGTTCTCTGCGATAACCCCCATTATGAAAATGCGAACATTACTGCCA
>JAACNH010003606.1:0-28045 GCA_019447015.1 Hymenochirus boettgeri
CTTACTATAGGACATAATCCAGTGGGAGCAGACTCCTTACTATAGGATGAAGTTAAACTGGATAAAGTGATAAAATCTACTATTTACAAATGACAGGAAAAACAGGGAAATGAAAACTTTGAAGTTAGTAGAAAGACATAAGGTAAGTGAAAAATAGGGTGTACACAACCCACACAAATGTGCTTGTTACATGGGGCATCCTTTTACTAAGAGTGAGGAAGAAAATCCAGTCTTACTGACATTTACGTGTTCTGTACCAGTGTCTACCACATATCGGATACCCGGGAGGGAGAAGGAGAGCTCCGCTAGGGACTGTGAAAGGAAAATTCGACGCTGGTAACCTGAGTCTCCTTGTAGAGCTTCATAGATACATTGCAACTGATTCCCCGAGGCTTCCAGAATGGTGAAAGGCACCAGAAATCCCAAACTTGGATTCAAGGACAGAGACTCTGTCAGCAAAGCTGCAGAACACTGATAGACTTCCTGCAGAATGGAGAACATGATATAGTCACAAGTACACTACACAAACCACCTGCATCGTACGATCGGTTCATTATATTGTTGGCGGAGCCTGGCTGATGTTATTCTTCCTCGGCTTAATTTACCACTGCCGCGAGTACGCAGAATGAGTAACTATTCTCCAGATGGCTGCTGTGCACATGTTAGATTTAATGCCAGCGATAGAATGTTACTATACACAGACATTATGGGTAGGGTATAAAGGTTGGACTAGATGACGTATGTCTTTATACAACCTCCAATACTATGTTACTATGTAACTGTTATACAGAACATTATGGGTAGGGTATAAAGTTGGACTAGATGAACGGATGTCTTTATACAACCTCCAAACTAATGTTACTTGTACTGTTATACGACATTTGGGTAGGGTAATAAGGTCTGGACTAGATGGACGTATGTCTTTATACAACCCCATAATGCTGTACTATGTACTGTATACAGACATTATGGGTAGGGTATAAAGGTGGACTAGATGGACGTATGTCCTTTTACAACCTCCAATACTATGTTACTATGTACTGTATATGACATTTATGGTAGGGTATAAAGGTTGGACTAGATGGGTGTGTCTTATAACACCTCCAATCTATGTTACTATGTACTGTTATACAGACATTATGGGTAAGGTATAAAGGTTGGACTAGATGGCGTAGGTCTTTATACAACCTCCAATACTATGTACTATGTAACTGTTAGTAAACATTTGGGTAGGGTTAAAGGTTGGACTAAGATGGACGTATGTCTTTATACACCTCCAATACTATGTTACTATGTAACTGTTATACAGACACTTATGGGTAGGGTATAAAGGTTGGACGTAGATGGACTGTTGTCTTTATACAACCTCCAATACTATGTTACTATGTAACTGTTATAACAGACTTATGGGTAGGGTATAAAGGTTGGACTAGATGGGACGTATGTCTTTATACAACCTCCAATACTATGTTATTATGTACTGTTAACAGACTTATGGGTAGGGTATAAAGTTGGACAGATGGACGTATGTCTTTATACAACTCCAATACTATGTTACTATGTACTGTTATACAGACTTATGGGTAGGGTATAAAGGTTGACTAGATGGACGTATGTCTTTATACAACCCCAACTATGTTACTATGTAACTGTTATCAGCCATTAGGGTGGTGTTAAAGGTTGGACTGAGGACGTATGTCTTATACAACCTCCTACTATGTTACTATGTAACTGTTTATACAGACATTATGAGGGTATAAAGGTTGGACTGAGGGACGTATGTCTTTATACAACTCCAATACTATGTTACTATGTAACTGTTAACAGACATTATGGGTAGGGTATAAAGGTGGACTAGATGACGTATTCTTTATACAACCTCCATACTATGTTACTATGTAACTGTTATTACAGAATTATGGTTAGGATATAAGTTTGGATAGACGGGACGTATGTCTTTATACAACTCCAATACTAATGTTACTATGTAACTGTTATACAGACATTATGGGTAGGGTATAAAGGTTGGACTGATGGACGTATGTCTTTATACAACCTCAATACTATGTTACTATGTAACTGTTATATAAGACATTATGGTAGGGTATAAAGGTTGGACTAGATGGACGTATTCTTTATACAACCTCCAAAACATGTTACTATGTAACTGTTATACAACATTATGGGTAGGGTAATAAAGGTTGGACTAGATGGATAGTCTTTTACACCCCAATACTATGTACTATGTACTGTTATACACTTATGGGTAGGGTATAAAGGTTGGACTAGAGGACGTATGTCCTTTATACAACCTCCAATACTATGTTACTATGTAACTGTTATACAACATTATGGTAGGGTATAAAGGTTGGACTGATGGACGTATGTCTTTATACAACCTCCAATACTATGTTCTATTGTACTGTTATACAGACATTATGGGTAGGGTATAAAGGTTGGACTAGGAGGACGTATTCTTTATACAACCTCCAATACTATGTTACTATGTACTGTTAACAGACATTATGGGTAGGGTATAAAGTTAGACTAGATGACGTATGTCTTTATACAACCGCCAATACCATGTTTACTATGTAACTGTTATACGACATTATTGGGTAGGGTATAAAGTTCGGACTAGATGGACGTATTTCTTATACACAACCTCCTACTATGTTACTATGTAACGTTTACAGACATTATGGGTAGGGTATAAAGGTGGACTATATGGACGGACTATGTTTTAGACAACCTCCTCGTAATACTGTGTACTCTGTAACTGTAGACCAGACATTATGGTGTAGGGGGTTATACAATGGTTGGACTAGACGTGGACGGTATGTCATTTATAGCACACCTGCCACTACTGTGTTACTATTATACTGTTGACAGAACTTATGGGGAAGGTACAAAGGTTGGACGAGATGGAACGTATGTTCTTGGATACAACTCCGTAATAATGTTTTACGATGTAACCTGTTATATGCAGACATAATCGGGTAAGGTATAAAGGTTGTGCTAGCAGAGAGTATGTAATTTATACACCAATACCTCAATACAGTGTACTATGTAACTGTTTAAAGACAGGGCTTATGGGTAGGGTAAAAAGGTTTGGGACTATGACGGACGGGGTAAATAATGGTGTGGGGGGTCGTTATAACAACCGTTTTCCGGTTGCTGCTGATTGTGTATGTTTTTTGTATGTGGTGACTGGTTATGGGTGGGTTCTGTGTGTGCTTTATTGTTTAATGGTGTTTTTGTACCTAAGATTGTCGGGTTTTACGTCTTGTGTGCTGTTCGCCAATCTCCAATACGAGGGGACGGGAACGGGTAGACAACAGGAGGGGAGGGGGGGGGAGGGGAGCAAGGTTGCTTGGTTGGTAACTCTTATTGTTGGAGCGTTCCGCGTGGGCGGGTGGGGAGTGGTGACACTACCGCCGAACGAGGGGGCGGGGGATGTGGCGGGGGGACAGAGACAGGAGGGGGGGGATGGGGGGAGAAAAGGGGGGGGTGCGACGAGATGGACGGGGGTGGGGGTGGGGTAGGGGCGGGGTTGGGTATGGGGATCGTTGTACCGCGGGCCAAGAATGGCGGATTGGTGGGTGGGTAGAACGTGTGGGCTGAGTAAGGACAGGAGGGGTGAAAAGGTGCGGGGGGGGGGGTGGGTGTGGTCGTTTGGAAAGCGCGACTAGAGGACGAGGGCCTGTGAGACACGTGCTGCGAGCACTTCTGTACCGAGGTACTACAGGCAGAACGGGGAGGTTCAGGCGGGAGGAGCAGACTCACAGGGCTGGGGGGGAGGGGTGGGAGAAGGGGGACGAGGGACGTAGGGCGGGAGACAACCGCCGTGTTCGACGAGGGGACCAGGGGGACGGGGGTGGTGAGCGTGGGGAGCATGGTGGAGGGGGTTAGGGGAGAAAGGGGGGTCTGTGGTTCACTTCTGACGGGGGGCGGAAAGGAGGGCTGTGATTCGGGTGTGAGGGACCGCCAGCCTAGTGGTGGGGGTAGTTTCCGGAGGGAACGGGGGAGACAACAGGAGAGGGAGAAGAAAGGGGGGGGGGGGACGAGAGGGCGGAGGGCGGGAGACAACCTCCAAGACAGGGACCAGGGACGGGGAGAACAGACGAGGGGAGGGGTTAGAAAGGGGGGGACGACGGACGGGGAGGGAGGATCTTGGAGACCACTCATAGTCCCAGATACATGGGGAACGACCAGGAACGGTGAGACGCGAGACTGGGAGGGGGTGTATAAGGTGGAAGAACGGACGGGGGGGGCGCGGAGACACGCCAAGACGAGGGACGATTGTGTACTGGGGGATAAGACATTATGGTAGGTATAAAGGTTGGAACCCCTGAACGACGTATGTCTTTTATACAACCGCCAATACTATGTTACTATGTAACTGTTTATAGGGGTAACAGAAATTAATGGGTAGGGTATAAAGGTGGAGTTTGGACTAGGACGGACGTCTGTCTTTATTAGCCGTGGGACGCTCCAATACTAAGTGGGTTACGATGTAACTGTTATACAGACATTATGGGGGGGGGGGTGGGGGGGTGGGGGGGGGTAGGGTATAAATGGTGGACTAGAACGGACGTGGTGGTTGGCTTTATGTCAGGCAATGCCGTCCAATACTATGTTTACTATGGTAATCTGTTATACAGACATTATGGGTAGGGTAGTAAAGGTTGGACTAGACGACGTATTTGTCTTTTATGGGGGGGCAACCTTTTTTTCTGTTGCGTTCAGTTGTACTATGTTACTATTGGTAAAGACTGTTTACAGCCAGTTGGGTAGGGGGATGAACTGGTTGGGGGGGTGGGGTTGTGGGGGGGGGCTAGAGGGGGTGTGGTGGACGGAGGTCTGTGTTACAAGGCTCCAATACGATGTACTCTATGTAACTGGTATAACAGACATTGGGGTAGGGTATAAAGGTTGGACTAGACGGACGTATGTGCCTTGGGGTGGGTGGGGGCCAACCTCAATACTATGTTTACGATGTAACTGTTATACAGACTTATGGGTAGGGTTAAAAGTTGGAACTAGCGCACGTATGTCTTTATACACCCCCATACTATGTGTACTAATGTAAGGTGGGGGGGTGGGGGGGGTTGGTGGGTGTGGGGGGTGGGGAGCTTGGGAGATGTCGGGGTGAGAGGTTGGGGTGGGGGGGGGGGGTTGGGGGGTGGGGGTGGGAGAGGGTGTGGGGTAGGGGTGGGGGGGGGGGGTAGGGGGGGGGGTGGGTAGGAGGGGGGGTGTGGTGGTTTGGGGGGTGTGTGGGGGTGGGGGGGGTGGGGGGGTTTCCCAAAATGGTGTGGGTGGGGGCGAGGGGGGCGGGGTGTGTGGGTTGGGTGAGGCAGAGAATGTGGAAGTTTGTTTGGGGCGGTGTGTGGGGGAAGACAACAGGAGGGAGGAGAAAGGGCGGACGACGGAGGCCGGGAAGAAACCGCCCAGCGAGTATGACTATGAACGGGGATCCAACTTAGGGGTAGGGATATAAAGGGGGGCCGAAGGGACGACGGCCGGTAGACACCGCCAAGACTAGGGACGAGGTACTGTTTATACAGACTCTACTGGGTAGGTATAAGTTTGGACGAGATGGACGTATGTCCTTTTGTACAACCGCCAATCCTATGTTATGTAACTGTTATACAGACATTAGGGTAAGGGTATAAAGTTGGCTAGATGACGTCCTCCTTTATACAACCGCCAAGTACTAATATACTATGTAACTGTTTTTTAACAACACCATGTAGGTGGGTAGTGTAACTAAACAGATGGCTTTGCCATGGGCTATGGGGACTGTGTCTCCATTCATCAACATCCTCCAACTATGAATGACTATGTACTGTTATACGGAGACCATTAGTGGGTAGGGTATAAGTTGGACTAGATGGACGTATGTCTTTATAAAACCTCCAATACATGTTACTATGTACTGTTATAGAGTCAACAGACATTATGGTAGGAGACTTGCCTGGCGGGGGGGGTTGGACTAGAGGGACGTATGTCTTTATAAAACTCAAAACTATGTACTATGTTAAACGTTTACACAGACTTTATGGGTGGAATAACGGTTTGACTAGATTGGACGTATGTCTTTATACAACCTCCAATACTATATTACTAGTTACTGTTATCAGACATTATGGGTAGGTAGGTGAGGGTTGGGGACTAGATTGGAAAAAAAGACCGTTATGTCTTTATACAACCTTCCAATCTATGGGTTTACTATGTACCTGTTATCGCAGACATTATGGGGGTGAAGTAGGGGGTTGATAGAGGTTTATAAGAACAGATGGACTAATTTCTTTATATACAAAACCACTCCAATAGAGCTACGAAGTGTAACAATGGGATTGTAAAAAGGGTTATTAAACAGACATTAAATGTTAATGAGAGAGCATAGAAAGGTTTCGACTGATGACGTTAAGTTCTTTTATAAACACAAACCTCCATACCTCTGTAAAAATATAACTTGTAAGAAGGCTGTTTTTACAGACATTATGGGTAGGGTTAAAGGTTTGTGCCATAGATGGAGTGTCTTATATACAACCTCGCAATCTCATAGTATCTATGTACTGTTATACAAACAAATGATGGGATAGTGTATAAGTAATTTGACTAGATGGACACGTATTTCCTTATACACCTCCAAATACTAGTTCTAGTAACTGTGATACAGACATTATGGTAGGGTATAAAGGTTGTACTAGACGGACGTATGTCTTATATACAACTCCCATGCTATGTTACTATGTAACTTGTTATAATACAGATATTATGGTAGGGTATAAGGTTGGACTAGAATGGAGTATGTCTTATACAACTCCAATACTATTTCTATGTAACTGTATACAGACATTATGGGGTTGACATTCCTATGTTAATGAGCCAATTCACATAGAGAATAAGGTTTAAAAGATGTTTCTACTGAGAGTATGGAACTCTGATGTCCTACTTGCTGAACTATATTAGACAGTGTCCAGCTGATGGTCCCACTTACGGGTCTGACTTGGGGGGGGACTTGCCTAACCCACACATCATCCTGGATGCTCCTTCCTGTGAAATGTCCATCACCATAATGACATGCAGCTAGGACACGGTCAAGGAGACTGGGGAGTTCGATACAACTTCTCTGGCTTCTGATACTTTAGGTGGGATTCTCACCACGGGACTCTCTCCCTAAAAACCTAACCAGAGCTGCTCCAGCTGGAGGACGTTACCCAACCACCAAACTTAGTTGCTGTCCTCTTCACAACCGATCTTTTATGGGATGCCTGAGAGGAAGCTCAAGGCCCTGAGCGTTCGTCTACTCATCCAGGGCAATACCATCCCTCTGATTTTAACAATGGTTTGGACATCATCTCATGTAGACGTAAGGAGTCCCAGGAGAACCTGTGGGTGGGAACAGCACAGTAATGATGGTTTCCAGGATCCTCCACATGGCCCATTGACCCTACATTATTACAGTTCTACATGACCTCCCTGGGTTTGACAGTATTCCCATAATGTCAATTATAGCTCTAGAGAGGCCATAACCCATACCTTACTGCTTTTATCTATCTCCCATTGGTCCATTCCCTGGGTGCTCCAGGATGGTGTCTAAAGGTGGGGGTCCCGGTTTGGCTCTTCCAACCTTTAACCAGGAGAAAGGACTGTCTGATAGTCATCCGGTGGGGGACTGACAGTTAGCGTGAAGGCTGACAGTTAACCGTGTCTGATAGTTAGCCGTGACTGAATGTTAGCCGGTGGGTCTGATAGGTTGGCCGGGTTGGACTGACAGTTATCCGGGACTGATAGTTACAGTGGACGATAGTTAGCAGTGTTGACAGTTAGCCGTGACTGACAGTTTTAGCCGTGACGACAGTTAGCCGTGGCTGATAGTCAGCCGTGACTGCAGTTAGCCGTGTCTGACTTAGCCTGTCCTGATAGTCAGCCCGTGACTGACAGTTTAGCCGTTGCTGACGTTAGCCGTGTCTGCTAGTCCACCGTGACTGACGTTAGCCGGTCTGACAGTTAGCCGTCGACTGATGTCAAGCCTTTTCTGATAGTCCGCCGTGTCGCCATTCAGCCGTTTCTGACAGTTAGCCGTTCTGATAGTCAGTCCGTGACTGACATTCAGAGCCGTTCTGACAGTTAGCCGGTCTGACAGTTAAAGAAGAGGGCCGTGAACTGACAGTTTAGCCGTAAAGAGTACTGACAGTTTAGGAAACCTATGTAGACTAGTAAACAGTTAGCCGTGACTGACGTTAACCGTGGGACTGCAGTTAGCCTTGACTGACAAGCAGTGTAGCCGTGTCTAAGTTAGCCGTGACTGACAGTTAGCCGTGACTGCAGTTAGCCGTTCTTACAGTTAGCCGTGAGAAAAACGATAGACAGTTATGCCCGTGAAACACATGGCTACAGTTGCCAAGTGACGTAGTGACGGGCACATTCACAACTGAAAAACCGTGACTAGCCGTTACCGTCTGCTGATCGAAGCAATCAAATAGTGACCTTAGGACTGAATGTTATCATTGACTGCTCGGTTTAGGAAAAAGAGACCGAGGGATCTTGGACGTAGTCAGAAAGAACAAGGGGGGCCAGGGGCCGTGGACGTGATAGTGGGCATCAGTCCGTGCCGATATTTTACCGTGCTGATAGGGCAAGCCGTGACTGATGCTGGTGTAGCAGGGGTGTCTGATAGTGTGGCAGGTGTTTCCTGATATGTTTTAAGCAGATGTCTGAAACAAAGAAAAAAAAAAAAAAAAAAAAAAAAAAAAAAATAGTTAAGCCTTGACTGATAGTTAGCCGTGACTGACAGGTAACGTTACCGTGCTAATAGTTAGAGCGTGATCTGATAGTCTAGCCGGACTGATAGGTTGCCTGTTGATAGCGTACGAGAGCAGTTCTGAATGGGTTTAATTAGAGTGTTATAGTAGTGTCTGATAGTTAGTGGCTTACAGTTAGCGTACTGAGTTAGCTGTAGCAGTTGGCTGATATTAGCCGGTTAGTCAGCTTGACTGTCATAGTTAGCACGTGCTGATGTTAGGCCGTGCTGTAGCTTACAGTGCGATAGTTAGAGTGTGACTGTAGTTAGCCGTGATCGGATAGTTAGCCGTGACTGACAGTAAGTAGATGTACCGTGACTGATAGTTAGCACGTGTCTGATAGTTAGCGGACGCAGTTGCGGGAATGATGTTAGCCGTGGACTTTAGCGCGTGACTGATAGTAGCTGTGACTGAGTTGCCGTGACTGATAGGTCATGCCGTGTTGACGTTCTGATAGTTAGCATTGTTCTATAGTATAGCAACGTGTAACGCTATAGTGTAGCAGTGTGTTCTGGACAGTTCAGCCGTGTACTGACAGTAGTAGCAGTGTCTGATAGTTAGCAGTGTCTCGATGTTAGCAGTACTGATAGTTAGTCCGTACTGATAGTTCAGCAGTGTCTGATTAGCGTGTGGTTGACCGTGTCCTGATAGTTAGCGCAGGCTGTTAGAAGTGTGGGGGCTGATAGTTGCAGTGTCTGATAAGTTGCATGTCTGGATAGTTAAGCAGGAGTAGATGTCCTGATCTAGTTGATAGATCGTGTCTTATAGTTAGTCAGTGTCTGATAAGTTAGCCGTGTCTGATAGTTGCAGTGTCTGATATTATGAAGTTGGACTGATAGTTAGGCCGTGGACTGATAGGTTAGCCGTGTGACTGACAGTTAGCATGTGTATAGACTGATAGATATAAGCCGTGACTGATAGTATTAGCCGTGACTGACAGTTATGCCGTGACTGACATTATGCCGTGACTGACTAAGTGGATGAAATAAACCGTGACTGATAGTTCCAGTGGACTGCAGTTACGCCGTGACTGATTAGTTAGCCGTGACTGATAGTTAGCCTGACCTGATAGTTAGCAGTGACTGATAGTAGCCGTGTCTGATAGTTACGTCCCCCCCGTGTCTGACAGTTTAGCGACGTGACGAGTTAGCCGTGGACTGACAGTTAGCCGTGGACTGAATGTTAGCCGTGACTGATATTTAGCTTAGTCCGGGGTGGGGATCTGACATGTTTGAGCGTGTTGCCGTTGTGGGGGTGCTTCGTGGACTGGATAGGTTAGCCGTTTGTCTGACATTGGCGGGGCGTGACTGATATTTAGCCGTGACTGATAGTAGCCGTGACTAAGCGCGATGATTCACTGTGGTGTCCAAACACATCTGCTGTGGTGCGTCGGCCAACGACAGTGTTCAGTGAGGCTGAAGAAAAAGACCATCCATTATCTTGGCCCGACCAACCATGCACTGAGATGTCGGGTCTGCTAGGGATTATTTGGGTGGGTTTCCACATCCATCCAGCATGTTTCCTTAAATTATTATCCTGGTCCATTCCGTCCATCCATCCCACGCGCCTGACACTGAAGTTACCTTAGTATGGTGCTGGGGGCCGGTACATCCTCCGAGGGAGGGAAACCCACAACTTCGGCCAGGTTCCAAGTCCATCTCATCAGCCACTCGCAGAGCCAGACTGACAGCAGCGGAGCCATGTGGCTGGGAGCAAATCACCGAGCCCCGACTGGAGCCTTGGGAAGAGACGAACTCTGCACACCACTGGGGGATCTAGGATGGGGAAGAACAAAAATAACCCACGTGTTTATTAGTGATCATGTTACATGGGGTTACACGGGAACTGTATGTATTGTGGAACATAGCCCCGCCCCTGTCATGTAAACCCTTTGTTTATACACTAACAATAAATGCTGTTACATGGGGTTACATGGGAACTGTCTGTATGGTGGAACATAGCCCCGCCCCCGTCATGTAAACCCTCTGTTTATACACTAACAATAAACACTGTTACATGGGGTTACATGGGGACTTTCTGTATGGTGGAACATAGCCCCACCCCCGTCATGTAAACCCCTCTGTTTATACACTAACAATAAACACTGTTACATGGGGTTACATGGGAACTGTCTGTATTGTGGAACATAGCCCAGCCCCCGTCATGTAAACCCTTTGTTTATACACTAACAATAAACACTGTTACATGGGGTTACATGGGAAACTGTCTGTATGGTGGAACATAGCCCCCCCCGTCATGTAAACCCTCTGTTTACACACTAACAATAAACACTGTTACATGGGTTACATGGAACTGTCTGTATGGTGGAAACATAGCCCGCGCCCCCGTCATGTAACCCCTCTTTTACCTACAATAACACTGTTTACGGGGTTTCATGGGAATGTGCTGTATGTTGGACCATAGCCCCCCCCCGCCCCCTCCTAAACCCTCTGTTATACACTAACAATAACCGCTGTTACATGGGGTTACATGGGAACTGTCTGTATGGTGGAACATAGCCCCGCCCCCGTCATGTAAACCCTCTGTTTATACACTAACAATAAACTGTTACATGGGGTTACATGGGAACTGTTTGTATTGTGGAACATAGCCCAGCCCCCGTCATGTAAACCCTTTGTTTATACACTAACAATAAACACTGTTACATGGGGTTACATGGGAACTGTTTGTATTGTGGAACATAGCCCAGCCCCCGTCATGTAAACCCTTTGTTTATACATACAATAAACACTGTTACATGGGGTTACATGGGAACTGTGTGTATTGTGGAACATAGCCCCGCCCCCGTCATGTAAACCCTTTGTTTATACACTAACATAAACACTGTTACATGGGGTTACATGGGAACTGTGTGTATGGTGGAACATAGCCCCGCCACCCGTCATGTAAACCCTTTGTTTAATACACTAACATAACACTGTTACATGGGTTACATGGGAACTGTTTGTATTGTGGAAACAAGCCACCGCACGCCCGCGCCCCCGTCATGTAAACCCTTTGTTTATACACTAACAATAAACGCTGTTACATGGGTGTTACATGGGAACTGTCTGTATGGTGGAACATAGCTCCGCCCCCGTCATGTAAACCCTCTGTTTATACACTACAATAAACACTGTTATCATGGGGTCCTGGGAACTTCTGTAGGGTGGAACATAGCCCCGCCCCCGTCATGTAACCCTCTGTTTATACACTACACTAAACACTGTTACACGTGGGGTTACATGGGAACTGTCTGTATGGTGGAACATAGCCCCACACCCCGCGTCATGTAAACCCTTTGTTTATACACTAACAATAAACGCTGTTACATGGGGTTACATGGGAACTGTCTGTATGGTGGAACATAGCTCCGCCCCCATCATGTAAACCCTTTGTTTATACACTAACAATAAACGCTGTTACATGGGGTTACATGGAACTGTCTGCATGGTGGAACATAGCTCCGCCCCCGTCATGTAAACCCTTTGTTTATCACTAACAAATACACTGTTACATGTGGTTTACATGGGAACTGTCTGTATGGTGGAACATAGCCCCCACCCCCGTCATGTAACCCTTGTGTTTATACACTAACAAAAAACGCTGTTACATGGGTTACATGGGAACTTACTGTATGGTGGAACATAGCTCCGCCCCATCATGTAAACCTCTGTTTATACACAACTAAACACTGTTACTGGGGGTTCATGGGAACTGTCTGTATGTGGGACATAGCCCTTCCCCCGGTCATGTACCCTTTGTTTATAACACTAACAATAAACCCTGTTACAGTGGTTAATGGGAACTGTCTGTATGTGGAACATAGCCCCCGCCCCCGTCATGTAACCTTGTTTTATACACTAACAATAAACACGGTTTACATGGGTTTCATGGAACTGTTTGTATGGTGAACATACCCCGCCCCGCCGTCATGTAAACCCTCTGTTTATCACACTACAATAAACACTGTTACATGGGGTACATGGGAACTGTCTGTATGGTGGAACATAGCTCCGCCCCCGTCTGTAAACCCTCTGTTTATAACACTAACAATAAACACTGTTACATGGGTTACATGGGAACTGTCTGTATGTGGATGGAAAAATACCCACCGACCCGTCGATGATAAACCCTTTTTTATAACAACTAAACAATAAACGGAAAGGGTGTTAAATGGGTTAACATGGGAACTGTTTGTATGGTGGAACATAGCCCAGTTCCCATCATGTAAACCCTCTGTTTATACACTAACAATAAACACTGTTACATGGGGTTACATGGGAACTGTCTGTATGGTGGAACATAGCCCCGCCCCCCGTCATGTAAACCCTTTTTTATACACTAACAAAACGCTGTTTACATGGGGTATACCGGGAAACTGTCTGTATGGTTGAACATGGCCCCGCCCCCGTCTGTAACCCCTTTGTTTTAACCTAACAATAACGCTGTGTCCATGGGGTTACGGGGACTGTTTGTATTGTGGAACATAGCTCCGCCCCCGTCATGTAAACCCTTTGTTTATACACTAACATAAACACTGTTACATGGGGTTACATGGGAACTGTTTGTATTGTGGAACATAGCCCCGCCCCCGTCATGTAACCCTTTGTTTATACACTAACAATAATCACTGTTACATGGGGTTACACGGGAACTGTTTGTATTGTGGAACATAGCCCCGCCCCCGTCATGTAAACCCTTTGTTTATACACTAACAATAACCGCTGTTACATGGGGTTACATGGGAACTGTCTGTATGGGGGGAACATAGCCCCGCCCCCGTCAGGTAAACCCTCTGTTTATACACTAACAATAAACACTGTTACATGGGGTTACATGGGAACTGTGTGTATTGTGGACCATGTGACTCCGCCCCCGTCATGTAAACCCTATGTTCCACACTAACAATAAACGGTTTACATGGGTTACATGGGAAACTGTGTGTATTTTGGAACATGCTCCAGATCCCGCCCCCGTCATGTAACCCTTTGTTTTATACACTAACAATCAGCGACTGTTACATGGGTTTACACGAACGGTCTGTATGGTGGAACATAGCTCCGCCCCGTCATGTAAACCCTCGGTTATATCACTAACAATAACACTGTTACTGGGGTTACATGGAACTGTGTGTATTGTGGAACATAGCTCCGCCCCCGTCATGTAAACCCTATGTTTATACACTAACAATAAACACTGTTACATGGGAACTGTCTGTATGGTGGAATATAGCCCAGCCCCCGTCATGTAAACCCTATGTTTACACACTAACAATAAACACTGTACATGGGGTTACACGGGAACTGTCTGTATGGTGGAACATAGCCCCGCCCCCGTCATGTAAACCCTCTGTTTATACACTAACAATAAACGCTGTTACATGGGGTTACATGGGACCTGTCTGTATGGTGGAACATAGCCCCGCCCCCGTCATGTAAACCCTATGTTTACACACTAACAATAACCGCTGTTACATGGGGTTACATGGGAACTGTCTGTATGGTGGAATATAGCCCAGCCCCCGTCATGTAAACCCTATGTTTACACACTAACAATAACCGCTGTTACACGGGGTTACATGGGATTACCCCACTGATATTTAGTTGCTGTGAAGGTCAGACAGTAACCCTCTTCCAATGAACATAGTTCCACGTACCTGGGTGCTCTTTCCAGAGCCGGGATCCCCGCACACTAACACGATGTTACTACTTTGCAGACTTCTCACAAAGTGGGGTTTGACGCCCCAGACGGGTAGCAGACGACGTTCCGTCAACAGGTGGTAGTACCGGGAGGAGAAAGGTAACCCATCAAAGGGGTTGAGTTCAAGGTCTCCTCCACCTACTTCATTTATTTCTCCTTCTAGAGCAATTCAACATTTCTCTCTTCCATCTCATCCACCAAACCATCCACTTCCTCGGAGTCCATCAGGTCCATAATACAAGTGACATGGGTTCCAATTGGTACTGGTCAAACAGCAAAAATGGAGACTAAAGGTTAAAATCAGATCAGAAGTTGACGAGACCGTAAGTACTATAATACACAAGGGCTGAACATAATGGAGCCGCGGGTCAATATTTCTATATAATCCCCAGCTATGTCACTGTACAAAGAAAACAAGATAGCGATTATTATAGGGAAAGTGTTCTCACTACTGCTGCCAAACCCCTGGCCATCACCATTCCACTAATGCTCCCATACCATCTGGGCCTCCAAACCTTTCCTACTGCTCCCATACCCATCTGGCCATCCACCACCACTACTGCTGCCAACCCTTCGGCCATCCACGTTCCATCTACTGCTCCCATACCCATCTGGCCATCCACCGTTCCACTACTGCTCCCCTCCCATCTGGCCATCCCCATTCCACTACTGCTCCCATACCCATCTGGCCATCCCCTTCCACTACTGCTCCCATACCCTCTGGCCATCCACCTTCCACTACTTCCACTACTGCTCCCATACCCTCTGGCCATCCACCATCCACTACGCTGCCATACCCATCTGGCCATCCACCGTCCACTACTGCTCCCATACCCATCTGGCCATCCACCGTTCCACTACTGCTCCCTACCCATCTGGGCCATCCCGCCATCCACTACTGCTCCCATACCCATCTGGCCATCCACCGTTCCACTACTGCTCCCATACCCATCTGGCCATCCACCGTTCCACTACTCTGCTCCCATACCCTTCTGGCCATCCCCCGTTCCACTACTGCTCCCATACCATCTGGCCATCCACCATTCCACTACTGCTCCCATACCCTTCTGGCCTCCACCGTCCACTCACTACGCTCCCTACCCATACCTTCTGGCCATCCACCATTAACTATACTGCTCCCATAACCCATCTGGCCATCCACCGTTCCACTACCATACTGCTCCCATACCCTTCGGCCATCCACCGTTCCACTACTGGCTCCCATACCCTTCTGGCCATCCACCGTTCCACTACTTCTCCCATACCCTCTGGCCATCACCATTCCACTACGTGCCCCACCCCTTCTGGCCATCCACCGTTCCACTACTGCTGCCATACCCTTCTGGCCATCCACCGTTCCACTACTGCTCCCATACCCTCTGGCCATCCACCTTTCCACTACTGCTCCCATACCCATCTGGCCATCCACCGTTCCACTACTGCTCGCCATACCCATCTGGCCATCACCTTCCACACTGCCCATACCCTTCTGGCCATCACCTTCCACTACTGCCCCCTACCCCTGGCCATCCACACTTCACTACTGCTCCCATACCCTCTGGCCATCCACCGTTCCACTACTGCTCCATACCCTTCTGGCCATCCACCTTCCACTACTGCTCCCATACCTTGGCCATCCCCATTCTAGCTGCTCCATACCTCTCGCCTCCACCGTTCCACTACTGCCCATACCCTTCTGGCCATCCACCGTTCCACTACTGCCTCCCATACCCATCTGGCCATCCACCTTTACACTCCTGCTCCATACCCTTCTGGCCATCCACCTTCCACTACTGCACCATACCCCTCTGGCCATCCACCGTTCCAACTACATATGCTCCCATACCCTTCGGGCCATCCACCTTCCCTACTGCTCCATACCCTTCTGGCCATCCACTCATTCCCTACTGCTCCCATACCCATCTGGCCATCCACTGTTCCACTAACTGCTCCCAATACCCATCTGGCCATCCACCACCGTTCCACTAACTGCTCCATACCCATCTGGCCATCCACCATTCCACTACTGCTCCCATACCATCTGGCCATCCACCATTTCCACTACTGCTCCCCTACCCTTCTGGCCATCCACCATTCCACTACTGCTCCCATACCCATCTGGCCATCCACCGTTCCACTACTGCTCCCATACCCTTCTGGCCATCCACCGTTCCACTACTGCTGCCAAACCCATCTGCCATCCACCGTTCCACTACTGCTTGTTAGGTTTTTATATATTCTGTATAATCACTTAGCCTAATAGCAGCCATTTTGTTTTCGACTCCATTTTGTGCACATATTACTTAGTCTGTTTTTCTCAAAAATTACCAAGCTGTCCATAGCACGCGGCTGTTTTCTCATGCCTCAAATAGTTATCACAAGGTCTTCTGCCTCCCTTGTCAACTGGTCTCTATTGCTCGCTTCCAAGAATTTTTTATTATATTAATTTGCACATAAAGTCCGGTACAGCCCCTTTTCGTCATGCAAGGTTTTCTTTGTTTCATATCCCATGTCTGACCTAATCAATGAGATAGTTTCAGACACCCTGTGGGGTGAATTCTGTCTCCCGCACTTGTAGCTTTTTCATGTTCTAACAACTAGGAACATCAAATAATGGTTGGCCACATGGAGGATATAGTTATATACTTACCTTCTCTCAACCATCGGCCTCCCCGTTCCACTACTGCTCCCATACCCTTGGCCATCCAACGTTCCACTACTGCTCCCATACCCATCTGCCATCCACCGTTCCACTACTGCTCCCTACCCTCTGCCATCCACCTTCCACTACGCTCCCATACCCTTCGGCCATCCACCGTATCCACTAATGCATCCCTAACCCATCCTGGCCACCTCCACCGTTCCCTACTGCTCCATACCCTTCTGCGTCCCCACCTTCCACTACTGCTCCATACCCTTCTGGCCATCCCAAATCCCCCATAAACTACTGCCTCCCATACCCCTGGCCATCCACCGTTCCACTACTGCTACCCCATACCCTTCTGGCCATCCACCACTTTCCACTACTGATGCCCTCACCCTTCTGGCCATCCACCGTTCCACTACTGCTCCCATACCCCTGGCCATCCACCGTTCCACTACTGCTCCCATCCCTATCTGGCCATCCACCGTTCCACTACGCTGCGCCATCCCTTCTGGCCATCCACCGTTCCACTACTGCTTCACTGCTCCCATACCCATCTGCCATCCACCATTCACCTACGCTCCCATACCATCTGGCCATCCACACGTCCACTATGCTGCCATACCTTTCGGCCATCCACCGTCTTCCACAACTGCTCCCATAACCCTTCTGGCCATCCACCGTGCCACTACTGCCCATACCCATCTGGCCACCACCATCCACTACTATGCTCCCATACCCCATCTGGCCATCCCTCCACCGTACCCTAGCTGCTCATACCCTTCTGGCCATCCACCAGTCCACGTACTGGCCTCCCATACCCTGATGGCCATCCACCATTCCACTATGCTCCCATACCCAGCTGCCATCCACCGTCCATACTGCTCTCCCATACCCTTCTGGCCATCCACCTTCCACTACTGCTCCCTACACCCATCTGGCCATCCACATTCAACTACTGCCCCATACCCTTCTGGCATCCACCGTATCCACTACTGCTCCCATACCCATCTGGCCATCCCACCGTTCCATTCCCACTACTGCTCCCATACCCTTCTGGCCATCCACCATTCGCTACTGCTACCACCCTTGGCCATCCACCATTCCCTACGCTCCCATACCCACTGGCCATCCACCCCGTTCCACTATGCTGCCCCTACCCATCTGGCCATCGCACCGTTCCACTACTGCTCCCATATACCCATCGGCCATCCACGCATTCCACTACTGCTCCCATACCCTTCTGGCCACCACCATTCCACTACTGACTCCCAACATATCCCTCGGCATCCACCGTTCCACTACTGCTCCTACCCTTCGGCCATCCACCGTTCCACTACTGTCTCCCATACCCTTCTGGCCATCCACCATTCCCTACGCTGCATCGCCCATACCCACTCTGCCATCCACCGTTCCACTACTAGCTACTGCTCCCATACCCTTCTGGCCATCCACCCCGCCCTGACGTCCCATACCCTTCTGGCCATCCACCGTTCCACTAACTGCTCTCCCATACCCTTCTGGCCATCCCCCCGTTCCACTACTGCTCCCATACCCTTCTGGTACCTGCCACCATTCCACTAAACCTCCGTCTTCCGTCCACTACTGCTCCCATACCCTCTGCCATCCACCGTTCCACTACTGCTCCCATACCTTCTGGCCAGCCACCAGTCCAACTACTGCTCCCATACCTTCTGGCCATCCACCGCTTCCACTACTGCTCCCATACCCTTCTGGCCCTCCCCATTCCACTACTGCTCCATACCCTTCTGGCCATCCACCATTAAACACTCTCCCATACCCCATCTGGCCATCCACCGTTCCACTACTGCTCCCATACCCTTCTGGCCATCCACCGTTCCACTACTGCTCCCATACCCTTCTGGCCATCCACCGTTCCACTACTGCTCCCATACCCTTCTGGCCGCATCACCGTTCCACTACTGCTCCCATACCCTTCTGGCCATCCACCGTTCCACTACTGCTCCCAACCCTTCTGGCCATCCACCGTTCCACTGCTGCTCCATACCCTTCTGGCCATCCCCACCGTTCCACTACTGCTCCCATACCCATCTGGCCATCCACCGTTCCACTACTGCTCCCATACCCTTCTGGCCATCCACCATTCCACTACTGCTCCCATACCCTTCGGCCATCCACCGTTCCACTACTGCTCCCATACCCTTCCGGCCATCCCCGTTCCACTACTGCTCCCATACCCTTGGCTTGGCCATCCCCCTTTCCACTACTGCTACTCTCGCTCCCATACCCATCCATGTGCCATCCACTCCACCATTCCACTACTGGCTTCCCTAACCCTTCGCCTAGGACCACCATTACCACTAACTGTCTAAGCCCAAACCCATCTGATGCCAATCCACCATGTGCCTATACTGCATCCCATCCCTTGCTAGGCACCATCCAAAAAAAAACCACCATTCACTAACGCTGGGAGGGGGGGGTGCCCAAAAAAAAAAAAAAAAACCATCTGGCCAATAAAGAACACCGTTCCGAACGACTAAATCTGGCCCGGTGACCCTTGGCTGGCCATGCCAACCCTTCCCTACTTCTCGCGGGCGGGGGGGACACACCATCTGTCACCAACCACCGTATCCACTACAAGGCTCACCAACCCTGCTTAGCCATCCACCAGTTCCACTACTATCGACTAGCTTCCCCATACCCTGGCTGGCCAATCCCAGCCATTCACTACGGTGCTAAAGGCGCCACCACCCGGACTGGCCTCACCCATTCCGCTCTACTGGTCTCCCGGATGAAGGCCCTTCTAGAAGCCATGGCCGGCCTTCCACTACTGCTCCATTAAGAAAACCCTACATGGCCAATCCACCGGTCGCACTACTGGACCGCCATACCCTTCTGGCCAAAATCACCCCACGTCCCACTGCTTGCTCCATACCAAACGGTCTGGCCATCAAGGGGGGGGCCCACCAGGGTACCGGAGAACTCTAGCTACCCATACCATTCTGTCCATCCACCATTCCACTACTGCTGTCCCCATCCCCGTCGGCCATCCCGCGCCGGTGTAAATCCACTAGGGCTGTCTAAAAAAAAGCTCCCATTCCATCGGCCATCCACCGTTCCACTACTGGCTCCCTACCCATCTGGGGGGAAGGGTAGGCCATCCACGCATATCCACTACGTGCTTAAACCCATACACGCATACTGGCCATGAGAAAAAAAACCCACCGTTCCAACTACTACGACTGCTCCCAATACCCAAAAATCTGGCCATGCACCATGTCCACTACTGAAGCGTGTGGAAAAATCCCAGTGGGAAAAACCCATCTGGCCATCACAAGGCGAACAGTGTTCCACTACTGCTCCCATACCCCTTCTGGCCATCCACCGTGTCACACTACTAAATCTCACATAGGGGGAAAAATGAACCCCTTCTGCCATGGCCAGGCCGTACCCTACGTGGAGGCTTCCCACACCCTATAACTGACCAAAATAACCACCTTCACACTGCTCCCCAAAAAAAAACCAAGATTTTCTGCCCATAGGAAAACCACCAAAAAATTCACTACTGCTCAAACAGTACCCCTTATCTGGCCATCCACCGTTCCCCACGCTCCACAAACCAGCCCTTACTGAGCCAGCCACCATTTCCTACTACTGCGCCCAATACCCTTCTGCCATCCCCATGTTCCACTAAACTGTTTCCCATACCCATCTGGCCATCCCCCCATTCCACTCTAGCTCAACCGAAAACCTTTGGCCATCCCCATTTCACGACGTCCCATGACCCTTCTGGTCATCCACCTGTTCGCACTACTGTCCCGTACCCATCTGGCCATCCACCATTCCACTACTGCTCCCATACCCTTCTGGCCATCCACCATTTCACTACTGCTCCCATACCCTTCTGGCCATCCACCATTTCACTGCAACTTTTTTTTTAACCAGGGTAGTTTTTTATTGGTCTTAAAAGAATATCAAGACAAAATTAAAATAAAATGAAAGGAAATGACAATATTATTAGCATTGGTTGACGTACGGGTATAATTATATAGACATTTATACATACATGCGGTCATGGGGGGCGACCAGCAAAACACGATGTGTATGAGTGCCCGTTTTGCCTAAGATTCGTGCCATGTATGGGCACTTTTGGCAAAATTAATGATCGTCCGGAACTCGTTGCGCGATCCACAGATCAACGAGCCCCGACAGAATGTCTATTTTAGCCGACAAAGTGCCTATACACAGCGCGTGTAATCTACATGCAATAAAGATTGAGCCTATGGATTGAGTATGACCAGCCAATATATTGATTGATTTTATATCTATTGTAATAAATATGGATTTAATTAGGATTTATTACTACCTTAGGGCTAGGCCACACTATCGCCATTTTGGTGGGTTTGCGTTTGTGCGTGCAATTTATTTCCCCTAACATCGCAAACGCGCAATTTCAGGTGCAATGTGATTGCGCACCCGTTGGTGAATCGCAAACACGTGTGATCTGCATTTTTACGCGCAACCGCATGCGTTTCCCGATCTCTAAAGAAAAAAATCGCAAGCGCATCAAAATCGCACCGGAATCGCACACGAAATCGCATAGGATTGTGTGTGCGGCGCAGTGTGGCTCTTGGTTTTTTAATTCTGGTTGATGTTTATTTAGACAATCTTTGAGGGCAGTTTATAGTTGGGATCCAGGCTATTTTCCTATATCCAAGGGCCACACTTCTCTTGTGATGCCATGTAATAAACTCTCTGGTGCATTGTTCACCAATAGGTCAGAGGACTTGTGGATGTTCTTTAAGGTTGGAAGAAAAGACGTTTCAGGTTAGGAAAGGTTTCTTTATAGTGAGTTTTCATATCCAGTCTCTCTTCATATTCACGCTCCCTCAATCCCCTTATTAATTTAGTTGCCCTTCTCTGAACCCTTTCCATTTCAGCAAACACAGAAACCTTGCTGACAATACCCACTTCAAAATCATTAATAAATAGATTAAATAGAAGCGGCCCCAACACAGAACCCTGTGGCCCCCACTTAAGTCCATAATGATGAAGCCCCATTAAATGGCATGCCAACCCAAAAATATAACTTTTAATATAATGTTCCTCAGGCTGGCCCACCCCCAACCGCCATGTTGATACCAAAAAAAAATTTCTGATTCGTACTTACAGTCCCTTCCGGCTATGTTCTCCCCTCTCTAATAACCGGAAACAGCAGAGAGGGGCTGGACCGGCAGCAGGGTCTGTGATTGGCTGCTGGTCAGCCAATTACAGATGTAGCTGCAGCTGTGAATATAGGCGTGGGAGCAAAGGGCTGTAAGTATGAATCGTAAACTTATTTTTTAGTATTAAGATGGCAGTTGGGGGTGGGCAGCCTGACAAACATTACATTAAAAGTGTTCCATGCTAGGAGGAAGGGTAGCCAGATGGGATCTGGAAGGAAGGAGGGAGGGGGGCAAGGGCTCCCCTGCGCATGTCAGAATCCCTCCCGGAGGCAAGACAGATGGCAGAGACCTTTGGACAGGAAGACAGCCATTACTCTTCAGTTTTCTGTACTTTGGACATGGAGTACAGGAGAACCATAAGGAGCAGGGATGTAAGGTAAGGATTTTGTAAAACTATACAGAGGGGCCAGTAGTGGCGGCAAATTTTATAGTTGGAGGTGGACATGAACTTTAACAACTACTCTCTGCATCCTATTCATTAACCAATTTTCTATCCATGTACAAATGTGACTCGCCCAAAACAGACCTTAGCTTATTCATTAGTCGCCTATGGGGGCTGTTCAAAGCCTTTGCAAATCAAGTAAACTACCTACTACTGCTATACAGAGTCTAAATTTATACTTACTTCCTCATAAAAGCCAAGCAAGTTAGGTTGACAAGATCTATCCTCCTAAATCCATGCTGTTACTACTTATAATGTCAGTCCTTGAAACATACTCTAGAACATGTTCCCTATTAACTTTCCAGGATCTTCCCCACCACTGAGTTAAACTTACAGGCCTGTAATTACCCGGCTGTGAACGACTACCCTTTTTGAATATTGGAAACATCAGCCTTTTTCCAATCCAGAGGCACACCACCGGACATGAGGGAATCAGCAAAAATAAGAAACAATGGCCTAGATAAAACTGAACTTAGCTCCCTAAGTACCGCGGATGTATTGTATCGGGTCCAGGAGATTTATTAATATTACCCTTATTTAGTTCTCTGTTACCATATCCTCGGTTACAATGGCCTAGATAAAACTGAACTTCGTCCCTAAGTCACCGAGGATGTATTATCCAGTCCAGGAGATTTATTATATTAACCTTATTAGTTCTTTCTGTACCTTATCCTCGGTTACAATGGCTAGATAAAACTGAACTAGCCTCCCTAAGTACCCGAGGATGTATTGTATCCGGTCCAGGAGATTTATTAATTAACCTTATTTAGTCTTTCTGTACCATATCCTCAGTTACAATGGCCTAGATAAAACTGAACTTAGCTCCCTAAGTACCCGAGGATGTATTGTATCCGGTCAGGAGATTTATTAATATTAACCTATTTAGTTTTCTGTACCATATCCTCAGTTACAATGGCCTAGATAAAACTGAACTTAGCTCCTAAGTACCCGAGGATGTATTGTATCCGCGTCCAGGAGATTTATTAATATTAACCTTATTTGTTCTTTCTGTACCTATACCTCGGTTACAATGGCCTAGATAAAAACTGAACTTAGCTCCCATAGTACCCGAGGATGTATTGTATCCGGTCCAGGAGATTTATTAATATTAACCTTATTTAGATCTTTCTGTCCATAACTCGGTTACAATGGCCTAGATAAAACTGAACTTGCTCCCTAAGTACCCGAGGATGTATTTTATCCGGTCCAGGAGATTTATTATATTAACCTTATTTAGTTCTTTCTGTACCATATCCTCGGTACAATGGCCTAGATAAAACTGAACTTAGCTCCTAAGGACCCGAGGATGTATTTATCTGTCCAGGAGTTTATTATATTAACCTTATTTAGTTCTTTCTGTACCATATCCTCGGTTACAATGGCCTAGATAAACTGAACTTAGCTCCCTAAGTACCCGAGGATGTATTGTATCCGTCCAGGAGATTTATTAATATTAACCTTATTTAGTTCTTCTGACCATATCCTCTGTTACAATGGCCTAGATAAAACGAACTTAGCTCCCTAAGTCCCGAGGATGATTTTATCCGGTCCAGGAGATTTATTAATATTAACCTTATTAGTTCTTTCTGTAACATATCCTGGTTACAATGGCCTAGATAAAACTGAACTTAGCTCCCTAAGTACCGAGGATGTATTTTATCTGGTCCAGGAGATTATTAATATTAACCTTATTTAGTTCTTTCTGTACCATATCCTCGGTTACAATGGCCTAGATAAAACTGAACTTAGCTCCCTAAGGACCCGAGGATGTATTTTACCGTCCAGGAGATTTATAATATTAACCTTATTTAGTTCTTTCTGTACCATATCCTCGGTTACAATGGCCTAGATAAAACTGAACTTAGCTCCCTAAGTACCCGAGGATGTATGTATGCCGTCCAGGAGATTTATTATATATAACCTTATTTAGATCTTCTGTACCATATCCTCAGTTACAATGGCTAGTATAAAACTGAACTTAGCTCCCTAAGTACCCGAGGATGTATTGTATCGGTCCAGGAGATTTATTAATATAACCTTATTTAGATCTTTCTGTACCATATCCTCGGTTACAATGGCCTAGATAAAACTGAACTTAGCTCCCTAAGTACCGCAGGATGTATTGTATCGGTCCAGGAGATTTATTAATATTAACCTTATTTAGATCTTTCTGACCATATCCTCGGTTACAATGGCCTAGATAAAACTGAACTTAGCTCCCTAAGTACCCGAGGATGTATTGTATCCGGTCCAGGAGATTTATTAATATAACCTTTTTTAGTTCTTTCTGTACCATATCCTCGGTTACAATGGCCTAGATAAAACTGAAATAGCTCCCTAAGTACCCGAGGATGTATTGTATCGGTCCAGGAGATTTATTAATATTAACCTTATTTAGTTCTTTCTGTACCATATCCTCGGTTACAATGGCCTAGATAAACTGAAATTAGCTCCCTAAGTACCGAGGATGTATTGTATCCGGTCAGGAGATTTATTAATTTAACCTATTTAGTTCTTTCTGTACCATATCCTCGGTTAACCAAAGTGAACTTGAATCTTTTATACCTTTATTGCTACTATACTCTATGATATCTGTACTTGGATTTCATAGTGTATATAGAGAGAAAAAATTGTTTAAGACATTGCTTTGCTCGCATCCTCCGTAACTAACTTATCCCCATTAATTAATGGTGCCACATTCTCAGTCCTCATCTTGTTACTATTAATATAAATAGGTCACGACTTGAAACATGTTGTGACTTTTTATTGCAGCAATAAATAACACAATTGCAGTTTAATCCTGTGTGGCTGTGCCTCTCTAAACGTAGACGGAAGCGGTATAAACCTTTACTGGTAACTAAGATAATCATAGCAAGCTTTCAGAACATTCTAGTTCCTTTTTCAAAAAAGCAGTCCATGTTCAAAGTCCAGAAAACTGAAGAGTAGTAGGGCTGTCTTCACACACTGTGACATACAATGACACACACACACACTTGAAACTAAATGATACGCAAGAACATACCTGACGCACAATATTGACACTAATGACCACATACTGTTGACATACACTGACAGTGACACACAGACACCGAAACACTAAATGACACACACAATAAACTGCACCACACACACTGACACTAAATGACACACACTGACATACACTGACACACACACACTGACACTAAATGACACACACTGACATACACTGACACACAGACAAGGACACTAAAGGCCACACACACATACACTGACACACACACCCTGACACTAATGACACACACACACTGGACACTCTAAATGACACCACACACATTACACTGACACACACACACTGACACTAAATGACACACACACAGACACAAATGCCACACACTGACATACACTGACACCACACACACTGACACTAAATTGACACACACACACTGACACACTAAATGACACACCACACATACACTGACACACACACACTGACACTAAATGACACCACACAGACACAAATGACACCACACTGACATACATGACACACACACACAGACACTAAATGACACACACTGACATACACTGACACACACACACTGACACTAAAGACACACAGGACACTGGACATAAAATGACCCACAAGCACACCGACACACCCTAATGCACACACACACCTTACACTGGGACAACACACACATGACACTAAATGCCACCATGACATCCCCCACTGCCACATCACCCTTCATAGCCCCCCCTGACCACCACAATCCCCTGCCGCACCCCCTACAATCCTCCCCACCCCCCACACCTCCGCCCTACCCCTGCCCCCCCCCACACCCCCACAATAACCCCACCCCCACCCAGCGACACCACCCAACCACACCAAACCCACCTGACAACAAACAAAAACCTCCACACTCAAACCAACTTTCACTCTGAAACAGAACCCAACCCACACAGCCACACACCCACACCACTTATCTCCACGCGCACACTCACCCACAACCACACCAACCAGTCCCGCCAAATTTGAACTCTTGGCGCCACCACTAACAATGACACACCAAACACACACACTGACATACACTGACACACACACACACTGACACTAAATGACAACACACTGACATACACTGACACACACACACTGACACTAATGCACCACAACACACACGACATACCAATGACACACACAGCACTGACACAAAGACACACACTGACATACCATGACACCACACAACGACATACACTGACCACACACACACTGACACTAAATGACACACACACATACACTGACACACACACACTGACACTAAATGACACACACACATACACTGACACACACACACTGACACTAAATGACACACACACACACCCTGACATACACTGCCCCACACACACACTGACACTAAATGGACACACACACATACACTGACTAACACACACACTGACACTAAATGGACACACACAATACACTGACACACACACCCCCACTTTGACACTAAATGACACACACACATACACTGACCACACACACACTGACACTAAATGACACACACACTGTGACACACACACATACAGTGACACACACACTGTGACACACACACATACAGTGACACACACACTGTGACACACACACATACAGTGACACACACACTGTGACACACCCACTGACACACACAGTGACACACACACACCATGAAACACACACAGTGACACACACACACACACACACACACTGACACACACACACACACTGACACACACACACACACTGACACACACCAACACAGTGACACACAGTGACACACACACATACACATTATACCGATGATCTCTCACCTCTTCCTGTTTCCTCCCTTTGCAGCTGTCAAATCACTTCCGTATTGACCAGAGTAAAAAATAATGTTTTGATTGGATGAATCAGGAGGCGGGGCTTAGTGTCCATCTTTGTACACCCACTGGAAACTAGCATGTCCAATAAGGAGGCGGGGCTTAGTGTCCATCTTTGTACACCCACTGGAAATTAGCAAGTCCAGTAGAGCATCCTAGATTTCCCATTGAATACAGCTGATTGGTTTCTATATTATCATTTATAATAGACCTGGATGGTTTCTATATTATAATTTATAATAGACCTGGATGGTTTCTATATTATCATTTATAATAGACCTGGATGGTTTCTATATTATCATTTATAATAGACCTGGATGGTTTCTATATTATAATTTATAATAGACCTGGATGGTTTCTATAT
>JAACNH010003607.1:0-28038 GCA_019447015.1 Hymenochirus boettgeri
GTCACTATACTTCTTACACACTCACTACACTAATAGCCCATTCACTATACTCCTTACACACTCACTACACTGATAACCCATTCACTATACTCCTTACACTCGCTACAACTTGTAGGCCATTCACTATACTCCTTACACACTCACACACTAATAGCTCATTCACTATATATCTTCACACACTCATACACTAATAACTCACTTCACTATACTCCTTACACACTCGCTACACTAATAGCTAATTCACTATAATTCTTACAACTCACTACACATAAAAGCCGTTCACTATACTCCTTACACACTCACTTCAATGATAGCCCATTCGCTATACTCTTACACACTCCATGCACTAATAACTCATTCACTATACTTTTACACACTCACTACACCAATAGCACTTCACTATACTCCTTACACAACTCCCTACTACACTAATAGCCCGTTCAATATACTCCTTACACACTCATACACTAATAACCCATCCACTATACTCTTACACACTCACTACACTGATAACCCATTCACTATACTCCTTGCACAATCGCTAAACTGTAGCCCATTACATATACTTCTTACAACATACAGATGATACCACATTCACTATACTTCTTACACACTAACACAATAATAGCCCATTCACTATACTTCTTACACACTCACTACACTGATAGCCCATTCTCTATACTCCTTACACACTCACTACACTAATAGTGCATCACTATACTCCTTACACACTCATTACATTAATAGCTCATTACTATATCCTTGCACACTCCCCGCACACTAATAGCCCATTCATTATACTCCTTACACACTCCCCACTACACTAATAGCCCATTCACTATACTCTTACACACTCACAAAACCAAAAACCCATTCACTATACTCCTTACACACTCGCTACACTAATAGCTAATCACTATACTTCTTACACACTCACTACACTAATCGCCATTCACTATGTCCTACACACTCACTACACGATAGCCCAATCACTATACTCCTACACACTCACTACACTATAGTCATTCACTACTTTTTTACACACTCACTACACTAATAGCCATTCACTATACTCTTACACACTCACCACAATAATAGCTCATTCACTATACTCTTCACACACTCATTACACTATAAACCATTCACTATATCTTACACACTCGCTACACTAATAGCTAATTCACTATAATTCTTACACACTCACTACACTAAAAGCCCGTTCACTATACTCCTACACACTCACTACACTGATAGCCCATTCGCTATACTCCTTACACACTCACTGCACTAATAACTCATTCACTATACTTTTTACACACTCACTACACCAATAGCCCATTCCATATACTCCTACACACTCCTACTACACTAATAGCCCGTTCACTATACTCCTACACACTCACTACACTAATAACCCATCCACCATACTCCTTACACCACTCACTACATGATAACCCATTCACTATACTCCTTGCACACTCGCTAAACTTGTAGCCCATCACTATACTTCTTACACACTCACACGATGATAACCCATTCACTATACTTCTTACACACTCACTACACTAATAGCCCATTCACTACTTCTTACACACTCACTACACTGATAGCCCATTCTCTATACTCCTTACACACTCACATACACTAATAGTGCATTCACTATACTCCTTACAACTCATTACATTAATAGCTCATTTACTATACTCCTTGCACACTCCCGCTACACTAATAGCCCATTCATTATACTCCTTACACACTCCCACTACACTAATAGCCCATTCACTAACTCCTTACACACTCACAACAACATAACCCATTACTATACTCCTACACACTCGCTACACACTAATAGCTAATTACTATACTTCTTACACACTCACTACACTAATAGCCCATTCACTATGCTCCTTACACACTCACTACACTGATAGCCCAACACTATACTCCTTACACACTCACTACACTAATGCTCATTCACTATACTTTTTACCCACTCAATACACTAATAGCCCATTCACTATACTCCTTACACATCCCTACCACACTAATAGCCCATTCACTATATCCTTACAACTCCGTACACTAATAGCCCATTCACCATACTCCACACACTCACTCACCTAATAGCCCCTTCACTATACCCTCACAACTAACTACACTGATACCCATTCACATAACTCCTTACACCCTCGCTACACTTGTAGGCCATTCACTAACCCACACACTCACCACACTAATAGCTCATTCACTATACTCTTACCACACTCATTACACTAAAACTATCACTATACTCCTTACACACGCTACACTAATAGCTCATTCACTATACTTCTTACACACTCACTACACTAATATCCATTCACTATACTCCTACACATCCCCGCCTACACTAATAGCCCATTCGCTATACTCCTTACACACATCACAACACTAATAGCCCATTCACTATACTCCTTACAACTTACTACACTAATAGCCCATCTATATTCCTTACACACTCACCCCACACTAGCTCATTCACTATACTCCTTACACACTTCTACACTAATAGCTAATTCAAACTTCTTACACACCATACACTAATAGCCATTCACTATACTTCTACACATTCACTACACTATAGACCATTCGCTATACTCCTTAAACACCACTACACTAATAGCTCATCACTATACTTTTTACACACTCACTACTCTAATAGCCCATTCACATCTCCTTACACACTCCTACTACACAATAGCCCATTCACTATACTCTTACACACTCACAACAAACTGATAACCCATTCACTATACTCCTTACACACTTGCTACACTTGTAGCCCATTCACTATACTCCTTACACACTCACCACACTGATAACCCATTATACTCCTTACACTCACTACATGGAAACCCATTCACTATACTCTTTACACACCACAATGATAACCCATTCACTATACCTTACGCACTCACTACACTAATAGCTCATTCACTAATATTCACACACTCATTACACTAATAGCTCTTTCACTATACTCCTTACACACTCGCTAAACTAAAGCTAATTACTATAATTCTTACACACTCACTACAACTAATAGCCCATTCACTATACCTTACACACTCACTAACTGATAGCCCATTCGCTAACTCCTTACACACTACTACACTGATAGCCCATTCACTATACTCCTTACACCACTCACTACACTAATAGCTCATCACTATATTTCTTACACACTCACTACACTAATAACTTATTCACTATACTTGTTACACACTCACTACACTGATAGCCCATTCACTATACTCTTTACACACTCGCTAAACTTGTAGCCCATTCACTATACTCCTTACACACTCACCACACTGATAACCCATTCACTATACTTCTTACACACTCACTACACTAATAGCCCATTCACTATACTTCTTACACACTCACTACACTGATAGCCCATTCGCTATACTCCTTACACACTCACTACACTAATAGCTCATTCACTATACTCTTCACACACTCATTACACTAATAACTCATTCACTATACTCCTTACACCATCACTACACTGATAACCCATTCACTTATACCCTACACACCATACATATAAATACCCATTCACTATACTCCTACACACTTATACACTATAGCCGTTCACTATACCCTCACAAGCCACTACACTAATAGCACATTCACTCTCTACTGATCACATTTGAATTACACATTCACTATACTTATCACACAATGCTCCTTAAACACTAATTATAGTTATACACATTCAAGCTACTGATCTCACCCACTATACTGATCACCACACTCATAACACATGCTTCAAAACTATACCCATACACACTCTCTGACAGATCACACACTACTTACACTGCTTACACACTCATCATACTTACACGCCACCTGTAATGATCCCACACCCACAGTGATATTACACCAGTTATAATGCTTACACACTCACATATACAAATCACACACAATATACTTTTGCACTCTTTGTACTGTTAATGCACTAATTACACATACACTCCTAAAACACATCTCTACTTGTCACACATTTACTTCTAGTAATCACCACACAACCACAAGCTTAAAAACTCACTAAACACCCCCACTATACTGATCCAACTGCAAAAACCACCCTCTTTAACTTTATACACTCACTGCACTGATCTCATTCTACTACACTGATTACACACCAACTATGCTGCTTACCACTTATTATATCTCCCCACATCGCTACATTGATCACATGGCTTGCACACTCACTAGATGCTTGCATACTCACTTTAATGTCACAGACTCACTACACTGATCACACAGTCACTGTGCTGATCCACTCACTATACTGACTGGCCTAATTACACACTCACATACTCCTAACACACTACTTCACAAATTACCACTGATTGCACTATGGTCTAATCATACACACTCAATGTACTCACACACTTAATCCACTGATTACACAATCACTGTAGTGATCAACAACACACTGGTGTGACCATCTCTAATTACACACTCACTACACCAAGCACAACACTAATCCTTAAATACTACTCCTTACATACACCAAGCACACACTAATCCTTACATACTACTCCTTACATACTCACTGTACTGATTACTATTCACTAGACTGATTACTCTCTAATTAAACACTACGATATGGACTTCACACTAATATCATTGACCTCACACCAACTATTCGATATACTGCTTACCACACACACTCACTATGCTGATAAACACTTACACACTAGGCTTCGTTCAAACTAGACATGGACCAAAATGGACCACATAGACACATATATATTTAATTAAAATGCATCCATTTCTGGACAGAAATGCATACATGAGTGTTTATTTTAACAGATTGGGTAAATCTGATCCTATAAAAAACCTACCACAATGCACGTTTCTGTCCAGAAACAGACAGAAACGGACAGAAACAGGTAAGTGTGAACGAACCCTATCCTCCTTACACACTCTGATCACACACTAATACACACTATACTGATATCACACTACCTGTACTCCTTACACCCTTACTACACTGATCGCACAATTACACATCACCATACTAAAACTCACTATACTAAATATACACTCACACTGGACTGGCACCTGCTACACTCCAAGCACACATACTTAACTAAATGCAAACTACTGTAGTGATCAAACAGTAAATATACTAAATACACCCTTACTGTACGATCACACATTTACTATTCTAATAACACAGTCACAGTACGGTTACATACTAGCTACCCACCTTACACACTCACTGTTCTGATCACACACTCACGTTCTGATTGACAATCTATACTGATCACACAACGCTACACTCGTGTAATGATCACCACTTACTATAGTGATCATAGACTTGCTGAACTGATCACACACTAATGGCTCTTACACACATGATTGGCCACCCCCCGAGACCCCTGACCACAACGTAACCTCGATAGCGGATTAACGACGACCACAAAAACATGCACGATTATCGGCAGAAACGGACGTTCGTCGCGTTTGATGGCACGCTCGGGGTCAGGGATCATGACCAGAATTGTACATGTGTACAGTGTATGAGGCTATTTGTACTGATTACACACTAGTTTAGATAAGTATTCCTAGCATCTATTGAAAACCTAGGGATAAGGACCCTTTAAAGGAGGAGATGGGTTAAAGGGTTTAATTGTTCCTTGAATCCTGGGACCATATTCATAGTTTTCACCCAAACCTGGAAAAAGAAGTGTTGCTTTTCCACTCAATGCAATAGTCGCTTAGGTGAGGCCACACTGCAAAGCACTGAAGTGTGCGAATCTGGCGCGTTGACGCGGTTTGCGCATTCGATTTCGCTATTTTACATAAAAACCAGTGACCGCAAAACATAAACGGGTGAGCAATCGCATGCGCACCAGAAATCGCAGGAATTTTTTCGTTCCCGCGATTCCCATTTAGAAATCACGTGCAAAACCCACGCAAACACGCAAAAAAACACACTGTGTGGCCTAGCCCTTAATCCTTTTTTAAACTATTTCCAAACAATACCAAATATAAAGATATTTCTATGATATTGTCAGCAGTGACACCGTGACTTTGAAATGACCCACTCCCAGTAGCCACGTGGAAGGGATCTCACACTATTCCCATCACTTGTCCCTCTGGGTGAGGTGAGTCATAATGAGTCCATCCCCCACACTGCAGGTTCAATGCATTTTATGTGTTAGACCTTTCCTATGGTACCGACACTATTCAGGATGGATTTACAGGCTGAGATCTGATATTTGATTATTTAACTTTACCTGTGAGTGTGTTGTACACATGCGTCGCGGGTCGGATCCCCTGATCACATGTGTATAAACCACCACCACGTAGGGGATGCTGTGTTAAAAAGCAAGTTAAACCCCTGTTTTAAACAAATTAAAACCAAAGAAGTTTATAGTACATAATTTACAAGATAGACAGGCCTATGTTACAAAAGTTTTATTGCTAAAAATGGTGCTAATTTTGCCCCAACCAATCAAAGTTATGTACAATTTGAAAGCTAAAATCTGATGGTTTGGGCAAAATTAGCACCTTTTTAGTAATAAGAATTTGTTACATAGGCCTGATAGTTTACATTGACTAGTGGTAACTGAATGTGCTTCCTGCACAAATCTGTACCAAGTGTAGTCAAGGAAATAACTTGTTGCATTATTGGTTATATACATTGTTTCATTCTATGCAACTCTACTTTTTAATTGTACTTAGCATCTAGGTTCCTTGGCACTGGATATGTTAATATAGACAGTCAACATGTAAATAATATGTACTTTATACAGGATACATGCTATTAAGTCTTTTTATCCCTGTTGCTTCACACTGTTTTTGGTCATGTCTCCACCTCTTAGTGGTGGTTGATCTTGTTGAGTATACAACATCGTAATTGTGTAAAATTGGGTTTTATATCTGAAAAAGTGTGTAAAAAGAGGTGTCTGTTTATGTATTGGTCAAATTAGGAATTTTAGATTGTGGGGGGGGGCCTGGGCAAAACACAATATGAGGGCCCCTCATATACCCCTAAGTGGCCCTGACTGGGGTGCCAATTATCTCAGCACGCTGTGGGGTTTGAATGAATGAAAAGCAGCACTGAACGGAATTCTGGGACTGGTTCTGATGGGGATTAACTTTTCGAACGGCTTGTGAGAATAAAACCATGACCACTGTCCAAAATTAATCAATCACAGAACCACATTTGGGAATCAAGTCATAATTCTTTACAGATTATCAAAGTAGTGTACATGTTTGTCTATATCTATTCATACACACATACAGACATTTTTATGATGGCTGTGTTTGATTATGGTCATGTAGGGTCAACTGAAATATCCTATGACTGCACCGCGTGTTTGGTAAAATCTACAGGTTGCACTCACTACACTAATAGCCCATTCACTATACTCCTTACACACTCGCTACACTTGTAGGCCATCACTATATCTTAACACTCACCACACTAATAGCTCATTCACTATACTCTTCACACACTCATTACACTAATAACTCATTCACTATACTCCTTACACACTCGCTACACTAATAGCTAATTCACTATAATTCTTACACACTCACTACACTAAAAGCCCGTTCACTATACTCCTTACACACTCACTACACTGATAGCCCATTCGCTATACTCCTTACACACTCACTGCACTAATAACTCATTCACTATACTTTTTACACACTCACTACACCAATAGCCCATTCACTATACTCCTTACACACTCCCTACTACACTAATAGCCCGTTCACTATACTCCTTACACACTCACTACACTAATAACCCATCCACTATACTCCTTACACACTCACTACACTGATAACCCATTCACTATACTCCTTGCACACTCGCTAAACTTGTAGCCCATTCACTATACTTCTTACACACTCACCAGACTGATAACCCATTCACTATACTTCTTACACACTCACTACACTCTATACTGTACTATTACTATACTTATTACTTACTTTGTATTACACTATACTATTACTATACTGTACTTTACTATACTATACTGTACTATACTATACTATAACGTACTGTACACTATACTATACTATACTGTACTTTACTATACTAATACTGTACTATGCTATGCTATGCTACACTATATTGTTACTGTACTGTACTATACATACTGTACTATACTATATCTTTAAAAGTATCTTGCTTGCGCTTGGGGGTATGGGTAGGGGAAGGGTAAACAAGAAGTAAAAAATAAAAAATAAATAGGTTAAGATCAAGATCTTGTAAACAAACAGTTAAAATGACACTTCATATATTAAAATTAAACTCAACCACTCACTTGTGTCTACCCACCACTAGGGCACTGCAGGCTTCACTCTGTGCTGTTCTGATGCTTGCTTGGTCTGATTAGTTCCCAAAACCTCTGCAACAAGGAATAAGGTGTGCCAACAAACTTTATTATAGCAATTAAAAACAATAAAAAGCACTAAAAAACCTTGCAAAAAACGTCCATTAGCAGTTTTTGAAGTTGCACCTCTCTTAGCAGAGAAGGGGCCACACCAAGCAGAGAGGTGCAACTTAAACTTTTATTTTTTACTTCTTGTATTAACCCTTCCCCTACCCATACCCCCAAGCGCAAGCAAAGATACTTTTAAAGATTTTATAAACAATTCAGGGACAACTTGCAGTGCAGCCACCCTACTTAAGGAGACATTCCCTACCACACCATAGCGCGGAAGTAACCAATCTACTATTGTACTATACTATAATATATTGTACTGTATTAAACTATGCTATACTGTACTATACTATAATATTCTGTACTTTACTGACTGTACTATACTACACTATACTATACGTACTTTACTATACTATACTGTACTATGCTATGCTATACTATACTGTACTTTAGTATAATGTACTTTACTATACTATACTGTACTATACTATGCTATACTGTACTATACTGTACTATACTATACTTACTGTACTATATATATATTATACTGACTATTCTGTACTGTACTATGCTATGCTATACTATAGTGACTTTAGTATAATGTACTTTACTATACTATACTGTACTACTATACTATGCTATACTGTACTACTGTACTATACTATACTATACTGTACTATACTATACTATACGTACTATTCTGTACTGTACTATGCTATGCTTATACTGTACTTTAGTATAATGTACTTTACTATACTATACTGTACTATACTATGCTATACTGTACTATACTGTCTACATACTAAACTATACTGTACTATACTATACTATATGTACATTCTGTACGTACTATGCTAGCTATACTATACTGTACTTTAGTATAAGTACTTTACATACTATACTGTACTATACTATGCTATACTGTACTATACTGTACTATACTATACTATAACTGTACTATATACTATACTGTAATATCTGTACTGTACTATGCTAGCTATACTATACTGTACTTAGTATAATGTACTTTACTATACTATACTGTACTATACTATGCTATACTGTACTATACTGTACTATACTATACTACAACTGTACTATACTGTACTATACTATACTGTACTATACATACTGTACTATACATATACTTTACTATCTATACTGTACTATACTATGCTATACGTACTATACTGTACTATACTATACTACACTGTACTATACTGTATATACTATACGTACTATACTTACTGTACTATACTATACTACATGTAATACTGTATCTACTATACTTACTTATATACATACTATACGTTACATATTACTGTATTGTTTAAATTAATTTACGATCATGGTCAGAAATGTACGATCGCGATCGAACATGTACGACCGAACGGGCGTTCGATCATAGAATACTGTGCGGTAGTAACTACGCAATGGGGCCATATTTATAAAGCCGCGGTATTGCTTTTAGCGATACAGTGGGTTAGTTAATTTATGGGCGGGCGTAATGTGTGATCGCGACCGAACGTTCGTTAATTAACGAACGTTCAATTGTAGAATACTGATGGTATTCAGGGGGATCATAAATCTACGATTTCGTTATCGACGAACGGTATGTGAGTATACGATCGTTAAACCAATTGTTAATCTCCGATAGGTGTTTAGCGATCGTAAATGTACGATACCGATCGTTAAAGTTCGCGGTATCGCTATACTGCGGCTTTATAAATATGGCCCCAGCAACTCAGACAGTGATATAAAGAGGCATTTGGAATATCCACTTGGCCACCAGGAGTCACTTTTTTATTAAAGGGCAATATTGGGTGTGGTTTCCTTTAATCAGTGGGCCATGGCCTCTCTTTCTTTGCAGGGATTAGCGTATAATCATGACCTTGTAGTATTTGTATCCAAGTGGAATGATGGGAATGTGAGTTAGCAGGAAGGAGTCGCTGTCAATGTTCCTGCAGGGGGCATATCTCAGCTTACATGATGCTGATTCCCAAGCTAAATGTAAATTAGGAAACATCTATTTATAAATATAACAGGAAGGGAAATTGTTACATTGCACAGAAGAACCCCATTATGACTTCAAAGGAGAACTAAACCCACATTTTTAGACTCCAGAATCTGAATCCCCAATAAACTGTAAATAGCAATACAGTAAATAGCATTAAAGTAATGTTACCACTTGAACAACTGGATGAAATAACCTGTGTGTATGTACAGTGACTGGCCACACCCTGATCTCAGTCACAGGCCCTGATCTCAGTCACATGCTCCCTTAGCTAGTCTGTCCTGTAAAGGATTGGCTAGAGGCTACTAGTGGGTGTGACCAACTGTAACAAGTTCCTGCAATATCTTAGAACTGAGCATGTGTAAAGAACATAATGGTCAGTGACCACACTGTGTGATACCAGAAACACTGGAAATAAGAACACAAACCTCATGTTAGTCCAATTTCTCATTACAACCATATTAAAATGAGGGTGAGACACTGATTACTGTTTAATAGGAGATCTGCCTTCTAATTCAATGTTGTTCTGAGGCTTTAGTGACAAAATGCCGTTTTCACAGGGGTTAACAGAAGTGATGGAAAAGCCGTTATATAAAGGGGGGTCACACATTGTGGCAAACCTACAAATCCACTCGTATGTAAAAAGGGGTCACTGCCACCAAGTCAACTGCACCTGCTCCTCTCAGGGCAGCTGGTTTCGTCAACAATTTTAACAATGACATAGGCTATTGGCTGCAGTTAGTCCTATGGCCACTAGGAGACACTGTCTCATCACTATTCTTTTAAAGCAATAATTCCTCCAGATTCTACTACTCACCTTTACACCTGTAGGATTTTACCAAAACACGCTGTGCAGTCATAGGATATTTCAGTTGACCCTACATGACCATAATGCAAACACAGCCAATCATAAAATGTCTGTATGTGTGTATAGAATAGATATAGACAAACATGTACACTATCTTGATAATCTGTAAAGAATTATGAACATTGATTCCCAAATGTGGTTCTGTGATTGATTAATTTTGGACAGTGGTCATGGTTTTATTTCACAAGCCGTTCGAAAAGTTAATCACCCATCAGAACCAGTCCCAGAATTCGTTCCGTGCTGCTTTTCATTCATTCAAACCCCACAGCGTGCTGAGATAATTGGCACCCCAGTCAGGGCCAGCTTAGGGGGTATATGAGGGGCCCTCTATTGTGTTTTGCCCAGGCCCCCCCCACAATCTAAAATTCTAATTGTACCAAATACATAAACAGACACCTCTGTTTACAAACATTTTTCAGATATAAAACCCAATTTTACACAATTACGATGTTGTATACTCAACAAGATACAACCACCACTAAGAGGTGGAGACAGACCAAAAACAGTGTGAAGCAACATGGATAAAAAGACTTAATAGCATGTATCCTGTATAAAGACATATTATGTTACATGTTGACTGATACTATATATAACATATCCAGTGCCAAGGAACCTAGATGGCTAAGTATACAATTAAAAAGTAGAGTTGCATAGAATAGAAACAATGTATATAACCAATAATGCAACAAGTTATTTCCTGACTACACTTGGTAGCAGATTTGTGCAGGAAAGCACATTCAGTTACCACTAGTCAATGTAAACTATCAGGCCTATGTAACAAATTCTTATTACTAAAAAAGGTGCTAATTTTGCCCCAACCAATCAGATTTTAGCTTTCAAATTGTACATAACATTTGATTGGTTGGGGCAAAATAGCACCATTTTTAGCAATAAAACTTTTGTAACATAGGCCTGTCTATCTTGTAAATTATGTAATATAAACTTCTTTGGTTTTAATTTGTTTAAAACAGGGGTTTAACTTGCTTTTTAACACAGCATCCCCTACGTGGTGGTGGTTTATACACATGTGATCAGGGGATCCGACCGCGAGCATGAGTGTACAAACACACTACAGGTAAAGTTAAATAATCAGAATATCAGATCTCAGCCTGTGAATCCATCCTGAATAGTGTCAGGTACCATAAGGAAAGGTCTAAACACATAAAAAATGCATTGAGACCTGCAGTGTGGGGGAGTGACTCATTATGACTCACCTCACCCAGAGGGACAAGTGATGGGAATAGTGTGAGATCCCATTCCACGTGGCTACTGGGAGTGGGTCATTTCAAAGTCACGTGTCACTGCTGACAATATCATAGAAATATCTTTATATTTGGTATTGTTTGGAAATAGTTTAAAAAAGGATTAAGGTAGGCCACACTAGTGTGTTTTTGCGTGTTTTGCGTGGGTTTTGCACGTGATTTCTAAATGGGAATCGCGGGAACGAAAAAATTCCTGCGATTTCTGGTGCGCATGCGATTGCTCACCCGTTTATGTTTTGCGGTCACTGGTTTTTATGTAAAATAGCGAAATCGAATGCGCAAAGCGCGTCAAAGCGCCAGATTCGCACGCACTTCAGTGTTTGCAGTGTGGCCTCAGCCTAAGCGACTATTGCATTGAGTGGAAAAGCAACACTTCTTTTTCCAGGTTTGGGTGAAAACTATGAATTATGGTCCCAGGATTCAAGGAACAAAAACCCTTTTAACCCATCTCCTCTCTTTAAGGGTCCTTATCCTAGGTTTTCAATAGATTGCTAGGAATACTTATCTAAACTAGTGTGTAATCAGTAAGAATAGCCTCATACACTGTACACATGTACAATTCTGGTCATGATCCCTGACCCCGAGCGTGCCTCAAACGCGACGAACGTCCGTTTCTGCCGATAATCGTGCATGTTTTTGTGTGGTCGTTCGTTAATCCGCTATCGAGGGTATACGTTGTGGTCAGGGGTCTGGTGGTGGCCAAATCATTGTGTGTAAGAGCCATTAGTGTGTGATCAGTTCAGCAAGTCTATGATCACTATAGTAAGTGGTGATCATTACAGCGAGTGTAGCTGTGTGTGATCAGTATAGTGAGTGTAATCAGAACAGTGAGTGTGTGATCAGAACAGTGAGTGTGTAAGGTGGGTAGCTAGTATGTAACCGGTACTGTGACTGTGTTATTAGAATAGTAAATGTGTGATCGGTACAGTAAGGGTGTATTTAGTATATTACTGTTTGATCACTACAGTAAGTTTGCATTTAGTTAGTATGTGTGCTTGGAGTGTAGCAGTGTGCCAGTCCAGTGTGAGTGTATATTTAGTTATAGTGAGTATTTAGTATGGTGTGTGGTAATTGTGCGATCAGTGTAGTAAGGGTGTAAGGAGTACAGGTGTGTGATATCAGTATAGTGTGTTAATTAGTGTGTGATCAGAGTGTGTAAGGAGGATAGGTTCGTTCACACTATACCTGTTTCTGTCCGTTTCTGTCTGTTTCTGGACAGAAACGTGCATTGTGGTAGGTTTTTTAATGGATCAGATTTACCCAATCTGTTAAAAATAAAAAACACTCATGTATGCATTTCTGTCCAGAAATGGATGCATTTTAAATTAAAATATTATATGTGTCTATTGTGGTCCATTTTGGTCCATGTCTAGTTTGAACGAAGCCTTAGTGTGTAAGTGTTTAATCAGCATAGTGAGTGTTGTGTGGTAAGCAGTATATCGAATAGTTGGTGTGAGGTCAATGATATTAGTGTGAAGTCATATCGTGAGTGTTTAATTAGAGAGTAATCAGTCTAGTGAATATGTAATCAGTACAGTGAGTATGTAAGGAGTAGTATGTAAGGATTAGTGTGTGCTTGTGTGTATGTAAGGAGTAGTATGTAAGGATTAGTGTGTGCTTGGTGTAGTGAGTGTGTAATTAGAGAGTGGTCACACCAGTGTGTGGTGTGATCACTACAGTGATTGTGTAATCAGTGGATTAAGTGTGTGAGTACAGTGAGTGTATGATTAGACCATAGTGCAATCAGTGTGTAATTGGTGGAAGTAAGTGTGTTAGGAGTATTGTGAGTGTGTAATTAGGCCAGTCAGTATAGTGGTGGTGATCAGCACAGTGACTGTGTGATCAGGTAGTGTAGTGAGTCTGTGAGCATTAAAGTGAGTATGCAAGGCATCTAGTGAGTGTGCAAGCCATGTGATCAATGTAGCGAGTGTGGGAGAAATATAATAAGTGTGTAAGCAGCATAGTTGGTGTGTAATCATGTAGTAGAATGAGATCATAGTGCAGTGAGTGTATAAGAAGTAAAGAGGGGTGTGTTTGCAGTGTGATCAGTATAGTGGGGGCTGTTTAGTGAGTTTTTAAGCAGTGTGGTTGGTGTGTGATTACTGAAGTAAATGTGTGACAAGTAGAGATAGTGTTTTAGGAGTGTATGTGTAATTAGTGCATTAACAGTACAAAAGGTGCAAAAGTATATTGTGTGTGATTGTATAGTGAGTGTGTAAGCATTAAAATGGTGTATAATCAGCATGTGGGTGTGGGATCATTACAGGTGCGTGTAAGTATGATGAGTGTGTAAGCAGTGTAAGTAGTGTGTGATCTGTACAGAGAGTGTGTATGGAGTATAGTTTGTAGCAGTGTTATGGTGTGTGTGATCAGTATAGTGGGTGAGATCAGTAGTAGCTTGAATGTGTAATAACTATAATTAGTGTTTAAGGAGCATTGTTGATAAGTATAGTGAATGTGTAATTCAAATGTGATCTAGTAGAGAGTGAATGTGCTATTAGTGTAGTGAGCTTGTGAGGGGTATAGTGAACGGGCTATTAGTGTAGTACGTGTGTAAGGAGTATAGTGAATGGGCTATAGTGTAGTGAGTGTGTAAGGAGTATAGTGGAATGGGTTACAGTGTAGTGAGTGTGTAAGGAGTATAGTGAATGAGTTATTAGTGTAATGAGTGTGTGAGAGTATAGTGAATGAGCTATTAGTTGAGTGATGTGTAAGGAGTATAGCGAATGGGCTATCAGTGTAGTGAGGTGTGTAAGAAGTATAGTGAATGGGCTATTAGTGTAGTGAGTGTGTAGAGTATAGTGAATGGGTTATCAGTGTGGTGTGAGTGTGTAAGGAGTATAGTGAATGGGCTACAAGTTTGCGAGTGTGTAAAGAGTATAGTGAATGGGCTATCAGTGTAGTGAGTGTGTAACAGTATAGTGAAATATGTGTATAGTTGTATTATGATAGTATATGATTGTGTACATAAAATATAGAAGTATTAGTGTAGTGGGTGTGAATAGTGAATGAGCTATTAGGTAGTGAGTGTGTAAGGAGGATAGTGAATGGGCTATAGTGTAGTGAGTGTGTAAGGGTATAGGAATGGGCTATCAGTGTAGTGAGTGTGAAGGAGTATAGTGAATGGGCTATTAGTGTAGTGAGTGGTAAGAATTTAGTGAATTAGCTAGGTAGGAGTGTGTAAGGAGTATAGTGAAAGGCTATTAGTGTAATGAGTGTGTGAAGAGTATAGTGAATGAGCTATTATGTGTAGTGAGTGCGTAAGGAGTATAGTGAATGGTTATCAGTGTGGTGTGTAAAGAGTATAGTGAATGGGTACATGTAGTGAGTGTAAGGGTATAGTGAATGGGTTATCAGTGTGGTGAGTGTGTAAGGAGTATAGTGAATGGGCTACAAGTGTAGCAAGTGTGTAAGGGAGTATAGTGAATGGGTATCATGTTGTGAGTGTGTAAGAGTTAGTGAATGGGCTATTAGTGAGTAGGGAGTGGTAAGGAGTATAGTGAATGGGCTATAGAGTAGTGAGTGTGTAAAAAGTATAGTGAATGAGCTATTGTGTAGTGAGTGTTTAAGGAGTATAGCGAATGGTCTATAGTGTAGTGAATGTGTAAGAGTATAGTGAATGGGCTATTAGTGTAGTGAGTGTGTAAGAAGTATAGTGATTAGCTATTAGTGTAGAGAGGTGTGTAAGGAGTATAGTGAATGAGCTATTAGTGTGGTGAGTGTGGTAAGGAAATAGTGAATGGGCTATTAGTGTAGTAAGTGTGTAAGGAGTATAGTGAATGGGCTATTAGTGTTGTGAGTGTGTAAGGAGTATAGCGAATGGGCTATTAGTGTAGCGGGGAGTGTGTAAGGAGTATAGTGAATGGGATATTAGTGTAGTGAGTGTGTAAGAAGTATAGTGAATGAGCTATTAGTGTAGCGAGTGTGTAAGGAGTATAGTGAATGAGTTATTAGTGTAATGAGTGTGTGAAGAGTATAGTGAATGAGCTATTAGTGTGGTGAGTGTGTAAGGAGTATAGTGAATGGCCTACAAGTGTAGTGAGTGTGTAAGGAGTATAGTGAATGGGTTATCAGTGTAGTGAGTGGGTTAAGGAGTATAGTGAATGGGCTATTAGTGTAGTGAGTGTGTAAGGAGTATGGTGAATGGGCTATTAGTGTACTGAGTGTGTAAGGAGTATAGTGAATGGGCTATTAGTGTGGTAGGGAGTGTGTAAGGAGTATAGTGAATGGGCTATTAGTGTAGTGAGTGTGTAAAAAGTATAGTGAATGAGCTATTAGTGTAGTGAGTGTGTAAGGAGTATAGTGATTGGGCTATCAGTGTAGTGAGTGTGTAAGGAGCATAGTGAATGGGCTATTAGTGTAGTGAGTGTGTAAGAAGTATAGTGAATTAGCTATTAGTGTAGCGAGTGTGTAAGGAGTATAGTGAATGGGTTATTGGTGTTGTGAGTGTGTAAGGAGTATAGTGAATGGGCTATTAGTGTAGTGGGGAGTGTGTAAGGAGTATAATGAATGGGCTATTAGTGTAGCGGGAGTGTGCAAGGAGTATAGTAAATGGTATTAATGTAATGAGTGTGTAAGGAGTATAGTGAATGCACTATTAGTGTAGTGAGTGTGTAAGGAGTTAGAGAATGGGCTATCAGTGTAGTGAGTGTGTAAGAAGTATAGTGAATGGGCTATTATGTGTAGTGAGTGTGTAAGAAGTATAGTGAAGGGTTATCAGTCTGGTGAGTGTGTAAGAAGTATAGTGAATGGGCTACAAGTTTAGCGAGTGTGCAAGGAGTATAGTGAATGGGTATCAGTGTAGTGAGTGTGTAAGGAGTATATGGATGGGTATTAGTGTAGTGAGTGTGAAGGAGTATAGTGAACGGGCTATTAGTGTAGTAGGAGGAGTGTGTAAGGAGTATAGTGAATGGGGTATGGTTTGTAGTGGATGTGTGTAAAAAGTATAGTGAATGGAGTTATTAGGGCAGTGAGTGTGTAAGGAGTATAGCGAAGGGCTATCAGTGTAGTGAGTGTGTTAAGGAGTATAGTGAACGGGTTTTAGTGTAGTGAGTGTGTAAGAATTATAGTGAATTAGCTATAGTGTTAGCGAGTGTGTAAGGAGTATAGTGAATGAGTTATTAGTGTAATGAGTGTGTGAAGAGTAGAGTGAATGAGCTATTAGTTGTGTGAGGGTGTAAGGGTATAGTGAATGGGCTATTAGTGTAGTGAGTGTGAAAAGTATAGTGAATGAGCTATTAGTGTAGTGAGGTGTGTAAGGAGTATAGTGATTGGGCTATCAGTGTAGTGAGTGTGTAAGGAGCATGAATGGGCTATTAGTGTAGTGAGTGTGTAAGAAGTATAGTGAATTAGCTATTAGTGTAGCGAGTGTGTAAGGGTATAGTGAAGGGTATTGTGTTGTAGTGTGTAAGGAGTATAGTGAATGGGCTTAGTGTAGTGGGGAGTGTGTAAGGAGTATAATGAATGGGCTATTAGTGTAGCGGGGGGAGTGTGCAAGGAGTATAGTAAATGAGCTATAATGTAATGAGTGTGTAAGGAGTATAGTGAAGCACTATTAGTGTGTAGTGGTGTGTTAAGGAGATAGAGAAATGGGCTATCAGTGTAGTGAGTGTGTAAGAAGTATAGTGAATGGGCTTATTCTCCTTACACACTCACTGCCCTAATAACTCATTCACTATACTTTTTACAACACACTCACTACAACCATACCCCATTCACTATACTCCTTACACCTCCTCCTACTACACTAATAGCCCGTTCACTATACTCCTTCACACTCACTACACTAATACCCATCCATCATACTCCTTACACACTCACTACACTGATACCCATTCACTATACTCCTTGCACACTCGCTAAACTTGTAGCCCATTCACTATACTTCTTACACACTCACCAGACTGATAACCCATTCACTATACTTCTTACACACTCACTAACATAATAGCCCATTCACTATACTTCTTACACACTCACTACACTGATAGCCCATTCTCTATCTCCTTACACACTCCACTACACTAATAGTGCATTCACTATACTCCTTACACACTCATTACATTAATACGCATTTACTATACTCCTTGCACACTCCCCGCTACACTAATAGCCCATTCATTATACTCCTTACACACTCCCCACTACACTAATAGCCCATTCACTATACTCCTTACCACACTCACAACACAATAACCCATTCACTATACTCCTTACAACATCGCTACACTAATAGCTAATTCACTATACTTCTTACACACTCCACTACACTAATAGCCCATTCACTATGCTCCTTACACACTCACTACACTGATAGCCCAATCACTATACTCCTTACACACTCACTACACTAATAGCTCATTCACTATAACTTTTTAACACACTCACTACACTAATAGCCCATTCACTATACTCCTTACACACTCCTACCACACTAATAGCCCATCACTATACTCCTTACACACTCATACACTAATAGCCCATTCACCATACTCCTTACACACTCACTACACTAATAGCCCATTCACTATACTCCTTAACCACTCACTACACTGATAACCCATTCACTATACTCCTTACACACTCGCTACACTTGTAGGCCATTCACTATACTCCTTACACACTCACCACACTAATAGCTCATTCACTATACTCTTCACACTCATACACTAATAACTCATTCACTATACTCCTTACACACTCGCTACACTAATAGCTCATTCACTATACTCCTTACACACTCACTACACTGATAACCCATTCACTATACTCCTTACACACTCCCGCTACACTAATAGCCCATTCGCTATACTCCTTACACACATCACAACACTAATAGCCCATTCACTATACTCCTTACACACTTACTACACTATAGCCCATTCACTATTCCTTACCACACTCACCACACTAATAGCTCATTCACTATACTCCTTACACACTCTCTACACTAATAGCTAATTCACTATACTTCTTACACACTCACTACACTAATAGCCCATTCACTATACTTCTTACACATTCACTACACTATAGACCATTCGCTATACTCCTTAAACACTCACTACACTAATAGCTCATTCACTATACTTTTTACACACTCACTACTCTAATAGCCCATTCACTATACTCCTTACACACTCCCTACTCACTAATAGCCCATTCACTAACTCTTACACACTCACAACAATGATAACCCATTCACTATACTTCCCTTACACACTTGCTACACTTGTAGCCCATTCACTATACTCCTTACACACTCACCACACTGATAACCCATTCACTATACCCTTACACTCACTACATGGTACCCATTCACTATACTCTTTACACACCACACTGATAACCATTCACTATACTCCTTACGCACTCACTACACACTAATAGCTCATTCACTATACTCTTCACACACTCATTACACTAATAGCTCTTTCACTATACTCCTTACACACTCGCTACCTAGCTAATTCACTAAATTCTTACCACTCACTACACTAATAGCCCATTCACTATACTCCTTACACACTCACTACACTGATAGCCCATTCGCTATACTCCTTACACACTCACTACACTGATAGCCCATTCACTATACTCCTTACACACTCACTACACTAATAGCTCATTCACTATTCACACCCACTACACTAATAACTTCATTTCACTCATATCTTCTAACAACTATACACAATAATATATCACTATACTTGTTACACACTCACTACACTGATAGCCCATTCACTATACTCTTTACACACTCGCTAAACTTGTAGCCCATTCACTATACTCCTTACACACTCACCACACTGATAACCCATTCACTATACTTCTTACACACTCACTACACTAATAGCCCATTCACTATACTTCTTACACACTCACTACACTGATAGCCCATTCGCTATACCCTTACACATCACTCACTAATAGCTCATTCACTATACTCTCACAACACTCATTACACTAATAACTCATTCACTATACTCCTTACACACTCACTACACTGATAACCCATTCACTATACTCCTTACACACTCACTACACTAATAGCCCATTCACTATACTCCTTACACACTTACTACACTAATAGCCCGTTCACTATACCCCTCACAAGCTCACTACACTAATAGCACATTCACTCTCTACTAGATCACATTTGAATTACACATTCACTATACTTATCAACCAATGCTCCTTAAACACTAATTATAGTTATTACACATTCAAGCTACTATGATCTCACCCACTATACTGATCACACACACATAACACTGCTACAAACTATACTCCATACACACTCTCTGTACAGATCACACACTACTTACACTGCTTACACACTCATCATACTTACACGCACCTGTAATGATCCCACACCCACTATGCTGATTATACACCATTTATAATGCTTACACACTCACTATACAATCACACACAATATACTTTTGCACTCTTTGTACTGTTAATGCACTAATTACACATACACTCCTAAAACACTATCTCTACTTGTCACACATTTACTTCAGTAATCACACACCAACCACACTGCTTAAAAACTCACTAAACAGCCCCCACTATACTGATCACACTGCAAACACACACCCTCTTTACTTCTTATACACTCACTGCACTGATGATCTCATTCTACTACATGATTACACACCAACTATGCTGCTTACACACTTATTATATTTCTCCCACACTCGCTACATTGATCACATGGCTTGCACACTCACTAGATGCCTTGCATACTCACTTTAATGCTCACAGACTCACTACACTACACTGATCACACAGTCACTGTGCTGATCCCACCACTATACTGACTGGCCTAATTACACACTCACAATACTCCTAACACACTTACTTCACCAATTACACACTGATTGCACTAGGTCTAATCATACACTCACTGTACTCACACACTTAATCCACTGATTACACAATCACTGTAGTATCACACCACACACTGGTGTGACCACTCTCTAATTACACACTCACTACACCAAGCACACACAATCCTTACATACTACTCCTTACATACACACAAGCACACACTAATCCTTACATACTACTCCTTACATACTCACTGTACTGATTACATATTCACTAGACTGATTACTCTCTAATTAAACACTCACGATATGACTCACACTAATATCATGACCTCACACCAACTATTCGATATACTGCTTACCACACACACTCACTATGCTGATTAAACACTTACACACTAAGGCTTCGTTCAAACTAGACATGGACCAAAATGGACCACAATAGACACATATAATATTTTTAATTTAAAATGCATCCATTTCTGGACAGAAATGCATACATGAGTGTTTTTTTATTTTTAACAGATTGGGTAAATCTGATCCATTAAAAAACCTACCACAATGCACGTTTCTGTCCAGAAACAGACAGAAACGGACAGAAACAGGTATAGTGTGAACGAACCTATCCTCCTTACCACTCTGATCACACACTAATTAACACACTATACTGATATCACACACCTGTACTCCTTACACCCTTACTACACTGATCGCACAATTACACACACCATACTAAATACTCACTATAACTAAATATACACTCACACTGGACTGGCACACTGCTACACTCCAAGCACACATACTTAACTAAATGCAAACTTACTGTAGTGATCAAACAGTAATATACTAAATACACCCTTACTGTACCGATCACACATTTACTATTCTAATAACACAGTCACAGTACCGGTTACATACTAGCTACCCACCTTACACACTCACTGTTCTGATCACACACTCACTGTTCTGATTACACTCACTATACTGATCACACACACTACACTCGCTGTAATGATCACCACTTACTATAGTGATCATAGACTTGCTGAACTGATCAACACACTAATGGCTCTTACACACAATGATTTGGCCACCACCACGACCCCTGACCACAACGTATACCCTCGATAGCGGATTAACGAACGACCCACAAAAACATGCACGATTATCGGCAGAAACGGACGTTCGTCGCGTTTGAGGCACGCTCGGGGTCAGGGATCATGACCAGAATTGTACATGTGTACAGTGTATGAGGCTATTCTTTACTGATTACACACTAGTTTAGATAGTATTCCTAGCAATCTATTGAAAACCTAGGATAAGGACCCTTAAAGAGAGGAGATGGGTTAAAAGGGTTTTTGTTCCTTGAATCCTGGGACCATAATTCATAGTTTTCACCCAAACCTGGAAAAAGAAGTGTTGCTTTTCCACTCAATGCAATAGTCGCTTAGGCTGAGGCCACACTGCAAACACTGAAGTGCGTGCGAATCTGGCGCTTGACGCGCGTTTGCGCATTCGATTTCGCTATTTTTACATAAAAACCAGTGACCGCAAAACATAAACGGGTGAGCAATCGCATGCGCACCAGAAATCGCAGGAATTTTTTCGTTCCCGCGATTCCCATTTAGAAATCACGTGCAAAACCCACGCAAACACGCAAAAACACACTAGTGTGGCCTACCTTAATCCTTTTTTAAACTATTTCCAAACAATACCAAATATAAAGATATTTCTATGATATTGTCAGCAGTGACACGTGACTTTGAAATGACCCACTCCCAGTAGCCACGTGGAATGGGATCTCACACTATTCCCATCACTTGTCCCTCTGGGTGAGGTGAGTCATAATGAGTCACTCCCCCACACTGCAGGTCTCAATGCATTTTTTATGTGTTTAGACCTTTCCTTATGGTACCTGACACTATTCAGGATGGATTCACAGGCTGAGATCTGATATTCTGATTATTTAACTTTACCTGTAGTGTGTTTGTACACTCATGCTCGCGGTCGGATCCCCTGATCACATGTGTATAAACCACCACCACGTAGGGGATGCTGTGTTAAAAAGCAAGTTAAACCCCTGTTTTAAACAAATTAAAACCAAAGAAGTTTATATTACATAATTTACAAGATAGACAGGCCTATGTTACAAAAGTTTTATTGCTAAAAATGGTGCTATTTTGCCCAACCAATCAAATGTTATGTACAATTTGAAAGCTAAAATCTGATTGGTTGGGGCAAAATTAGCACCTTTTTTAGTAATAAGAATTTGTTACATAGGCCTGATAGTTTACATTGACTAGTGGTAACTGAATGTGCTTTCCTGCACAAATCTGCTACCAAGTGTAGTCAGGAAATAACTTGTTGCATTATTGGTTATATACATTGTTTCTATTCTATGCAACTCTACTTTTTAATTGTATACTTAGCCATCTAGGTTCCTTGGCACTGGATATGTTATATATAGTATCAGTCAACATGTAACATAATATGTCTTTATACAGGATACATGCTATTAAGTCTTTTTATCCATGTTGCTTCACACTGTTTTTGGTCTGTCTCCACCTCTTAGTGGTGGTTGTATCTTGTTGAGTATACAACATCGTAATTGTGTAAAATTGGGTTTTATATCTGAAAAATGTTTGTAAACAGAGGTGTCTGTTTATGTATTTGGTACAAATTAGGAATTTTAGATTGTGGGGGGGGCCTGGGCAAAACACAATAGAGGGCCCCTCATATACCCCCTAAGCTGGCCCTGACTGGGGTGCCAATTATCTCAGCACGCTGTGGGGTTTGAATGAATGAAAAGCAGCACGGAACGAATTCTGGGACTGGTTCTGATGGGTGATTAACTTTTCGAACGGCTTGTGAAATAAAACCATGACCACTGTCCAAAATTAATCAATCACAGAACCACATTTGGGAATCAATGTTCATAATTCTTTACAGATTATCAAGATAGTGTACATGTTTGTCTATATCTATTCTATACACACATACAGACATTTTATGATTGGCTGTGTTTGCATTATGGTCATGTAGGGTCAACTGAAATATCCTATGACTGCACAGCGTGTTTTGGTAAAATCCTACAGGTGTAAAGGTGAGTAGTAGAATCTGGAGGAATTATTGCTTTAAAAAGAATAGTGATGAGACAGTGTCTCCTAGTGGCCATAGGACTAACTGCAGCCAATAGCCTATGTCATTGTTAAAATTGTTGACGAAACCAGCTGCCCTGAGAGGAAGCAGGTGCAGTTGACTTGGTGGCAGTGACCCCTTTTTACATACGAGTGGATTTGTAGGTTTGCCACAATGTGTGGACCCCCCTTTATATAACGGCTTTTCCATCACTTCTGTTAACCCCTGTGAAAACGGCATTTTGTCACTAAAGCCTCAGAACAACATTGATTAGAAGGCAGATCTCCTATTAAACAGTAATCAGTGTCTCACCCTCATTTTAATAGGTTGTAATGAGAAATTGGACTAACATGAGGTTTGTGTTCTTATTTCCAGTGTTTCTGGTATCACACAGTGTGGTCACTGACCATTATGTTCTTTACACATGCTCAGTTCTAAGATATTGCAGGAACTTGTTACAGTTGGTCACACCCACTAGTAGCCTCTAGCCAATCCTTTTACAGGACAGACTAGCTAAGGGAGCATGTGACTGAGATCAGGGCCTGTGACTGAGATCAGGGTGTGGCCAGTCACTGTACATACACACAGGTTATTTCATCCAGTTGTTCAAGTGGTAACATTACTTTAATGCTATTTACTGTATTGCTATTTACAGTTTATTGGGGATTCAGATTCTGGAGTCTAAAAATGTGGGTTTAGTTCTCCTTTGAAGTCATAATGGGGTTCTTCTGTGCAATGTAACAATTTCCCTTCCTGTTATATTTATAAATAGATGTTTCCTAATTTACATTTAGCTTGGGAATCAGCATCATGTAAGCTGAGATATGCCCCCTGCAGGAACATGACAGCGACTCCTTCCTGCTAACTCACAATTCCCATCATTCCACTTGGATACAAATACTACAAGGTCATGATTATACGCTAATCCCTGCAAAGAAAGAGGGCCATGGCCCACTGATTAAAGGAAACCACACCCAATATTGCCCTTTAATAAAAAAGTGACTCCTGGTGGCCAAGTGGATATTCCAAATGCCTCTTTATATCACTGTCTGAGTTGCTGGGGCCATATTTATAAAGCCGCAGTATAGCGATACCGCGAACTTTAACGATCGGTATCGTACATTTACGATCGCTAAACACCTATCGGAGATTAACAATTGGTTTAACGATCGTATACTCACATACCGTTCGTCGATAACGAAATCGTAGATTTATGATCCCCTGAATACCATCAGTATTCTACAATTGAACGTTCGTTAATTAACGAACGTTCGGTCGCGATCACACATTACGCCCGCCCATAAATTAACTAACCCACTGTATCGCTAAAAGCAATACCGCGGCTTTATAAATATGGCCCCATTGCGTAGTTACTACCGCACAGTATTCTATGATCGAACGCCCGTTCGGTCGTACATGTTCGATCGCGATCGTACATTTCTGACCATGATCGTAAATTAATTTAAACAATACAGTATAGTAACGTATAGTATGTATATAGTACACGTATAGTAAGATACAGTATTACATGTAGTATAGTATAGTTACAGTAAGTATAGTACGTATAGTATATACAGTATAGTACAGTGTAGTATAGTATAGTACAGTATAGTACGTATAGCATAGTATAGTACAGTATAGATAGTAAAGTATAGTGTATGTACAGTATGTATAGTACAGTATAGTATAGTACGTATAGTACAGTTGTAGTATAGTATAGTACAGTATAGTACAGTATAGCATAGTATAGTACAGTATAGTTAGTAAAGTACATTATACTAAGTACAGTATAGTATAGCTAGCATAGTACAGTACAGATATACAGTATAGTATATAGTACATTATAGTATAGTATAGTACAGTATAGTACAGTATAGCATAGTATAGTACAGTATAGTATGTAAAGTACTTATACTAAAGTACAGTATAGTATAGCTAGCATAGTACGTACAGAATGTACATATAGTATAGTATAGTACAGTATAGTTTAGTATGAGACAGTATAGTACAGTATAGCATAGTATAGTACAGTATAGTATAGTAAAGTACATTATACTAAAGTACAGTATAAGCATAGCATAGTACAGTAACAGAATAGTACGTATAGTATAGTAATAGTACAGTATAGTATAGTATAGTACAGTTAGTACAGTATAGCATAGTATAGTAGTACAGTATAGTATAGTAAAGTACATTATACTAAAGTCACTATAGTATAGCATAGCATAGTACAGTACAGAATAGTCAGTATAATATATATATAGTACAGTAAGTATAGTATAGTACAGTATAGTACAGTATAGCATAGTATAGTACAGTATAGTATAGTAAAGTACATTATACTAAAGTACAGTATAGTATAGCATAGCATAGTACAGTATAGTATAGTAAAGTACCGTATAGTAATAGTGTAGTATAGTACAGTCAGTAAAGTACAGAATATTATAGTATAGTACAGTATAGCATAGTTTAATACAGTACAATATATTATAGTATAGTACAATAGTAGATTGGTTACTTCCGCGCTATGGTGTGGTAGGGAATGTCTCCTTAAGTAGGGTGGCTGCACTGCAAGTTGTCCACTGAATTGTTTATAAAATCTTTAAAAGTATCTTCTTGCTTGCGCTTGGGGGTATGGGTAGGGGAAGGGTTAATACAAGAAGTAAAAAATAAAAGTTTTAAGTTGCACCTCTCTGCTTGGTGTGGCCCCTTCTCTGCTAAGAGAGGTGCAACTTCAAAAACTGCTAATGGACGTTTTTTGCAAGGTTTTTTAGTGCTTTTTATTGTTTTTAATTGCTATAATAAAGTTTGTTGGCACACCTTATTCCTTGTTGCAGAGGTTTTGGGAACTAACAGACCAAGCAAGCATCAGAACAGCACAGAGTGAAGCCTGCAGTGCCCCTAGTGGTGGGTAGACACAAGTGAGTGGTTGAGTTTAATTTTAATATATGAAGTGTCATTTTAACTGTTTGTTTACAAGATCTTGATCTTAACCTATTTATTTTTTATTTTTTACTTCTTGTTTACCCTTCCCCTACCCATACCCCCAAGCGCAAGCAAGATACTTTTAAAGATATAGTATAGTACAGTATGTATAGTACAGTACAGTAACAATATAGTGTAGCATAGCATAGCATAGTACAGTATAGTATGTAAAGTACAGTATAGTATAGTATAGTGTACAGTACAGTTATAGTATAGTATAGTACAGTATAGTATAGTAAAGTACAGTATAGTAATAGTATAGTGTAATACAAAGTAAGTAATAAGTATAGTAATAGTACAGTATAGGGAGTATAGTGAATGGGCTATTAGTGTAGTGAGTGTGTAAGGAGTATGGTGAATGGGCTATTAGTGTACTGAGTGTGTAAGGAGTATAGTGAATGGGCTATTAGTGTGGTAGGGAGTGTGTAAGGAGTATAGTGAATGGGCTATTAGTGTAGTGAGTGTG
>JAACNH010003608.1:0-28029 GCA_019447015.1 Hymenochirus boettgeri
ATAGAGAAGGGATATTAATATAATATAGAGAAGGGATATTAATATAATATAGAGAAGGGATATTAATATAATATAGAGATGGTGACCATACATGTGTCAGTAATATTCTGCAAGTTATGTAGACTCCATTCCTCTTCTCATTTGCAGTGAATATTTCTTTTTCTCACTGAGAAGCCAGGCAGAGACAGGCCAGGTAGGGATCAGACAAGTAGAGACAGGCCAGGTAGGGATCAGCCAGGTAAAGACAGGCCAGGTAGGGATCAGCCAGGTAAAGACAGGCCAGGTAGGGATTAGCCAGGTATAGACAGGCCAGGTAGGGATCAGCCAGGTAGGGATCAGCCAGGTAAAGACAGACCAGGTAGGGATCAGCCAGGTAAAGACAGGCCAGATAGGGATCAGCCAGGTAGAGACAGGCCAGGTAGGGATCAGCCAGGTAAAGACAGGCCAGGTAGGGATCAGCCAGGTAAAGACAGGCCAGATAGGGATCAGCCAGGTAGAGACAGGCCAGATAGGGATCAGCCAGGTAGAGACAGGCCAGGTAGGGATCAGCCAGGTAAAGACAGGCCAGATAGGGATCAGCCAGGTTAAGACAGGCCAGATAGGGATCAGCCAGGTAGAGAAAGGCCAGGTAGGGATCAGCCAGGTAAATACAGGCCAGATAGGGATCAGCCAGGTAGAGACAGGCCAGGTAGGGATCAGCCAGGTAGAGACAGGCCAGGTAGGGATCAGCCAGGTAAAGACAGGCCTGATAGGGATCAGCCAGGTAGAGACAGGCCAGGTAGGGACCAGCCAGGAAGCGAGAGGCCAGTTAGGGACCAGACAGGTAGAGACAGGTCAGGTAGGGATCAGACAGGTAGGGACCAGCCAGGTAGAGACCAGCCAGGTAGAGACATGCCAGGTAAGGACTAACCAGGTAGAGACATGCCAGGTAAGGACTAACCAGGTAGAGACAGGCCAGGTAGGGACCAGCTAGCGGTGACTTTGGTAAGGGGGTTGAGAGGGAAAGGCTACATAAGTACATGTGCATATTTGTGTCTTATCTGTTACCAGCAAGGTTCCCTGTGTGACACAATTAGATAGATTTACCGAATCTCTCCTGGTAAATCTCCCATAGCAAATTCCAGATATTGAATTAGTTAGCATGACTGTGACACCAGAAAATAGCGGTAGGTACATTCCAAGGTTAATGACAAATGAAATGATGCAATCTGCTGGTATATAGATAGATTGGTGCTGGGGGAAGCTCCGTGATCTGTTAATGATAAGGTCCTTGCATATTGTAATAATATTGTAATTGTGTCAGATATTGTGGTGCTAACCCTGGTAGGGTATCGCCCCATTCCACCCCCACGTTTCCGACATGTAAACGAGCTGTGTGTACAGCAGGGATAAGACGACTTTTTGACCATAACTGTCCTGCTATGGACCGTAGAGAATTTCCCATTATTTTGATTGAATCTGCAGCTGTTTTACCCTTTAATAATGGAGGTTCAGTTGATAAGTTCAATGTGCATATTGGCTTTGCTAGTCTTTCCTGTGGTCAGTAGTGAGTAGAGATGTCCGAACTTCGCAAAATCCGGTCCGCGAATTTTCGAAAATTCGAAAATCCGCGAGCGGACCCATTAAAATGAAAAATTCTTCGAAAATCCGAGAAATCCTCGTAATTTCGAAAATTTTTCGAAAACGCGGTTCGGAAAAGTTCAGAAGGCGATATCCGCCGTTCACGAATGAGGGAAATCCGCCGCGGATCCGGGATCGGAGCCATCACTAGTAGTGAGCTGCCATTTCAGGTTCTGTAATGCTCAGATCTCTACTGTGCAACTGATTACCCAGAGGTTCAGACAAGGGGCAGGACAGTGAGGGGGCGGGCCACACTACAACGTTCTGGAATGCGCATGCAATTGTGTGCGTTAATTCGCACATTTGCGCTGTGATGTGCACTGTGTTTCCCCAATATTGCACTATGGGGGTGCATGCACAAAATAATAGTGATCCATTGCCTTTAACTAGCCCCATTGCCTTTAACTAGCGTGTGCTTTTAATAGCACAATCGTATCGCGCTAGTGTGGCCTAGCCCTCTTAGACACACAGCCTCATTCTATTCACACTGCAGACATTAAACCATTAGTGGGTCAGTTTTCTTCAGGAATTGTGGTTCTGTAGCAATTGTGGTTCTGTAGCCCTACAATAGGTGGCTTAGAGCAACTTCCTATTGTACAGAAAGGTAAATAAAGGCAAAATCTTTGTGCAATCCATTACCCATCATTCCCTTCAGACACGCCCACGATTTTAACTGCATCTAGGCTAGCAAGTGGAAGATTATTAACCCCCATGTTAAGTCAAAGTACACTAACAGGGAGATTCAATAAAAGTTCTTATCGCTTAAAACGGTGCTAATTTTACCCAACCAATCAGATGTTAGCTTTCAAATGTTAAATAAGATCTTATTAGTTGGGGCAAAATTAGCACCATTTTAAGCAATAAGAACTTTTATTGAATCTCCCTGTAAGTATCTGATTGGAGAATTCCTCTTTTTCTCAGGTGAAGCGTACTAGGCAAGTCTGAGACCAGTGACTAATGGTAGGATGAGGGTCCAGGAAGTATTTGCGGTGATGTAGTGGAATGTTTTGTACTCAAATGATTCATTCATTTTAAGTGTTTTCAGGAATTAATTCAGAAATATATAAATGTTTTAGCCTGAACATTTCCTTAAAATATAATCTATAGTTAAACTGACGATACAATGAAGCCCAATGAAGTGAACCTATCCTATTTCACATTAATCGAAGAACAGCGTTGAAAGAGTTAAAGAGCTATGCCTATGTCTTACCTCCCGTTCTTCAATTAATGTTATTGGAGTCGGGAATAGACATAGCTCTTTTACCTCCAGTTCTTCAATTAATGTTATTGGAGTCGGGAATAGACATAGCTCTTTTACCTCCCGTTCTCAATAATGTTATTGGAGTCGGGAATAGACATAGCTCTTTTACTCCCGTTCTTCAATTAATGTTATTGGAGTCGGGATAGACTAGCTCTTTTACCTCCCGTTCTTCATTAATGTTATTGGAGTCGGGAATAGACATAGCTCTTTTACCTCCCGTTCTTCATTAATGTTATTGGAGTCGGGAATAGACATGCTCTTTTTACCTCCCGTTCTTCAATTAATGTTTATTGGAGTCGGAATGACATAGCTCTTTTACCTCCCGTTCTTCAATTAATGTTATTGGAGTCGGGAATAGACATACTCTTTTTACCTCCCGTTCTTCAATTAATGTTATTGGAGTCGGGAATAGACATAGCTCTTTTACCTCCCGTTCTTCAATTAATGTTATTGGAGTCGGGAATAGACATAGCTCTTTTACCTCCCGTTCTTCAATTAATGTTATTGGAGTCGGGAATAGACATAGCTCTTTTACCTCCCGTTCTTCAATTAATGTTATTGGTCGGGAATAGACATAGCTCTTTTACCTTCCCGTTCTTCAATTAATGTTATTGGAGTCGGGAATAGACATAGCTCTTTTTACCCTCCCGTTCTTCAATTAATGTATTGGAGTCGGGAATAGACATAGCTCTTTTACCTCCCGTTCTTCAATTAATGTTATTGAGTCGGGAATAGACATGCTCTTTTACCTCCCGTTCTTCAATTAATGTTATTGGATTCGGGAATAGACATAGCTCTTTTACCTCCCGTTCTTCAATTAATGTTTTGGAGTCGGGAATAGACATAGCTCTTTACCTCCCGTTCTTCAATTAATGTTATTGGAGTCGGGAGTAGACATAGCTCTTTTACCTCCCGTTCTTCAATTAATATTATTGGAGTCGGGAATAGACATAGCTCTTTTACCTCCCGTTCTTCAATTAATGTTATTGGAGTCGGGAATAGACATAGCTCTTTTACCTCCCATTCTTCAATTAATGTTATTGGAGTCGGGAATAGACATAGCTCTTTTACCTCCCGTTCTTCAATTAATGTTATTGGAGTCGGGAATAGACATAGCTCTTTTACCTCCCATTCTTCAATTAATGTTATTGGAGTCGGGAATAGACATATCTCTTTTACCTCACGTTCCTTAATTAACGTGAAATAAGGAAATCTTCAAACAATGTCGTCTGTTCGTAGGTAAATAATGGTTTTAGCTAACGTGGTAGAGTAAAAGGACATAAGTAATCAAGCACCTCTGTTTATACTTCCCTTTTGCACCTGTATGATCACAAAGGGTCGTGATAATAATTTTCTTCCTTAAAGGAGGAACAAAAACCCAAGAAGAAAAAGAATTCGAAAAAGAAGCTTTCACCCAACAACACCAATAGACTTTCTTGGGACAGCAGTTCCCCAGAATCCTCCAAGCTGGAGTCACTCGCAAGTGGCCTAACAGACCATGAATATACCGCCGGCGCAAGCACGTTTGGCGTAGCCCACGTAAATCGAAGTTCTCAGCCCATGGCCCCTGGGGTGTTCCTCACACAAAAGAGACCGTCTGTGTCTTCGCAGAATAACTCAGCTGCCAAAGGTAAAACCCACCTTGGAAATGTTTGTTAAATGACCTAAATTCACCTTTAATTTCCAGCCAAGGTCCCGGTACTAGTATTTAGGGAGGCCATAGGTTAACAAGCTCAGTTTGGTGCTGTAACATTCACGCCTACTCGTTTAGAAGATTAGCCATTAAATGACCAGAGAGCCATTAAATGACCGTTCCACATTACTGGGGTAAAATGGGAACTGTAGCATCAAACACATTTCCACAGATTTTTTTCATAAATCTTTAATTGCAACAATCCCGGCAGTGATCCTGATCCTCCCAGAGCTCAGTGATCTCGGGCATGCTCAGTGCGATTTTCTGAGCGAGAGAGAGGAATTCTCCGATCAGATACTTTGTATCTCCCTGTGTTAAGGGAAGTAAATATGAAAATGATAGGAGGAGGACTTTATATCGTTAAGGAGAATGTGATTTTCATGTAAAATGAAATACAGAGATTGTACAATCAATGTCTAACACTAGATCATTTATAAATAGGATAAAGTGTACCGGACCCAGGACACACCCCTGAGGAACATCACTAACAACACTGGTCTAACTAGATAATGTTCCATTATTAACCACTCTTTATAATCTATCCTTTATCAAACACAGAGATTGTACTATCAATGTCTAACACTGGGTCATTTATAAATAGGATAAAGAGTACCGGACCCAGGACACACCCCTGAGAAACATCACTAATCACACTGGTCCAGCTATAGTTACATAGTAATTGAGGTTGAATAAAGACATCAAGTCCAACCTATTCACTCATTCATTAGTTTTAGAAACTTATCCAGGCCTTTTTTAAAGCTATTTAATGAACTTGCCATTACCACATCTGCTGGAAGACAGTTCCACAGTGTCACCGTTCTCACTGTAAAGAAACCTTTCCTAACCTGAAGATGAAACTTCTTTTCTTCCAACCTTAAAGGATGTCCACGAGTCCTCTGATATGACCTATTAGTGAACAATGCACCACAGAGTTCATTGTATGGCCCATTAATATATTTGTATACGGTTATCATGTCCCCACGCAAACGTCGCTTCTCCAATGTAAACAGCCCTAACTTATCTAGTCTGCCTGCATAGTCAAGCCCCTCCATTCCCCTTATTAATTTAGTTGCCCTTCTCTGAACTGCTTCCATTTCCAAGATGTCCCTTTTGTATATGGGATTCCAAAACTGCACCGCATATTCCAAATGAGGCCTTACCAGTGCCTTGTAAAGAGGGAGAATAATATTTTTCTCTCTTGAATCTATTCCCCCTTTTATACAAGACAATATCTTGCTAGCTCTAGCCGTTGCTACCTGGAATTGTTTGCTACAGCTACGTCTGTTATCTACCAGAACCCCCAAATCTTTTTTCCCATTACAGATGCACTTAACACAGAGTTATTTATGGTGTAGGGGGCACAGGGATTATTAAACCCCAAATGCATCACCTTACATTTATCAACATTGAATCCCATCTGCCATTCTGCTGCCCATTGTGATAATCTATCTAGGTCTGCTTGCAGCACTTGTACATCATTGGAAGTTTCCAAAGCTCTGCATAGTTTAGTGTCATCAGCAAACACAGAGACCTTGTTCTCAATGCCCCTTCTAAGTCATTTATAAACAGATTAAACAGAAGCGGCCCCACTACAGAACCCTGAGGAACTCCGCTTAGAACTTTACCCACATAGATGTAGCTCCATTAACCACCACTCTCTGTTTGCGATCCAATAACCAGTTCTCTATCCATGAACAAATGTTTTCTTCAAGGCCAACAGCCCTCAGTTTATACATTAGTCGCCTATGTGGCACAGTATCAAAAGCTTTCGCAAAATCCAAATATATCACATCCACTGCTGTACCTGAATCTAACTTCTTACTCACTTCATCATAAAAACCAATTAAATTTGTCTGACATGATCTATTTCCCATAAATCCATGCTGACTACTACTAATAAGATGAGCTCTGGAGACAAAGTCAAGGATATGATCCCGTAACAAAGTTTCCAGCACCTTCCCTACCACTGATGTTAGGCTTACAGGTCTATAGTTACCAGGCTGTGAACGACAACCTTTATTGAATATTGAAATTACATTTGTTTTTTTCCAATCCAGCGGCACATCCCCAGACCAAAGCGAATCTGAAAAGATAAGAAACAGTGATCTAGATAGAACTGAACTAAGCTCTTTTAAGATCCGAGGATGTAATCCATCTGGTCCTGGGGCTTTATTCATATTAACTTTGTCTAATTGTTTCCGTACCATATCCTCTGTTATCCAATGTGAAAACTCATCATTTCTCCCTGCACATTGTTACAATCCCTACTGTAAGGACAAGGATTCTCTATAGTGAATACAGAGTGAATATTCCTCATTTATACCCTTCATATTATTACAGTCCCTGCTATAAGGACTAGGATTCTCTATAGTGAATACAGAGTGAATATCCCTCATTTATACCCTTCATATTATTACAGTCCCTGCTATAAGGACTAGGATTCTCTATAGTGTATACAGAGTGAATATCCCTCATTTATACCCTTCATATTATTACAGTCCCTGCTATAAGGACTGGGATTCTCTATAGTGTATACGGAGTGAATATTCCTCATTTATACCCTTCATATTATTACAGTCCCTGCTATAAGGACTAGGATTCTCTATATGGTATACGAGTGAATACCCTCATTTATACCCTTCTATTATTACAGTCCCCGCTATAGGACTAGGATTCTCTATAGTGAATACAGAGTGAATATCCTCATTATATACCCTTCATATTATTACAGTCCCCGCTATAAGGACTAGGTTCTATAGTGTATACAGAGTGAATATCCCTCATTTATACCCTTCATATTATTACATGTCCCTGCTATAAGGACTAGATTCTCTATAGATACAGTGAATATCCCTCATTTATACCCTTCATATTATTACGTCCCGCTATAAGGACTAGGATTCTCTATAGTGTATACAGAGTGAATATTCCTCATTTATACCCTTCATATTATTACAGTGCCCGCTATAAGGACTAGGATTCTCTATAGTGTATACAGAGTGAATATTCCTCATTTATACCCTTCATATTATTACAGTCCCCGCTATAAGGACTAGGATTCTCTATAGTGAATACAGAGTGAATATCCCTCATTTATACCCTTCGTATTATTACAGTCCCCGCTATAAGGACTAGGATTCTCTATAGTGTATACAGAGTGACTATCCCTCCCCTCTTTATACCCTTCATATTATTACAGTCCCGCTTATAAGGATAGGATTCTCTATAGTGTTACGGAGTGAATATTCCTCATTTATCCCCCATATTATTTACAGTCCCCGCATAAGGACTAGGATTCTCTATGTATCAGAGTGAATATCCCTCATTTATACCCTTCTATTATCAGTCCCCCTATAGGACTAGGATTCTCTATAGTCTACGAGTGAATATCCCTCATTTTACCCTTCATTATTACAGTCCCCGCTATAAGACTAGGATTCTCTATAGTGTATACAGAGTGAATATCCCCTCATTTATACCCTTCATATTATTACAGTCCCCGCTATAAGGACTAGGATTCTCTATAGCGAATACAGAGTGAATATCCCTCATTTATACCCTTCATATTATTACAGTCCCTGCTATAAGGACTAGGATTCTCTATAGTGAATACAGAGTGAATATTACTCATTTATACCCTTCATATTATTACAGTACCCACTATAAGGACTAGGATTCTCTATAGTGTATACAGAGTGAATATTCTTCATTTATACCCTTCGTATTATTACAGTCCCCGCTATAAGGACTAGGATTCTCTATAGTGAATACAGAGTGAATATTCCTTATTTATACCCTTCATATTATTACAGTACCCGGTATAAGGACGAGGATTCTCTATAGTGTATACAGAGTGAATATTCCTCATTTATACCCTTCATATTATTACAGTCCCCGCTATAAGGACTAGGATTCTCTATAGTGAATACAGAGTGAATTTGAAAGTCCTCTTTTTATACCCATCATATTATTACGTCCCCGCGATAAGGACTAGGATCTCTATAGTGAATACAGAGTGAATATCCTCATTTATCCCTTCATATTATTACAGTCCGCTATAAGGACTAGGATTCTCTATAGGTATACGAGTGAATATTCCTCATTTATACCCTTCATATTATTACAGTCCCCGCTATAAGGACTAGGATTCTCTATAGTGAATATTCCTCATTTATACCCTTCATATTATTACAGTCCCCGCTATAAGGACTAGGATTCTCTATAGTGTATACAGAGTGAATATCCCTCATTTATACCCTTCATATTATTACAGCTCCGCCCTATAAGGACTAGGATTCTCTATAGGAATACAGAGTGAATATTCCTCATTATACCCTTCATATTATTACGTCCCTGCTATAAGGACTAGGATTCTCTATAGCGAATACAGAGTGAATATTCCTCATTTATACCCTTCATATTATTACGTCCCGTATAAGGACTAGGATTCTCTTAGGTAACAGAGTGAATATCCTCATTTATACCCTTCATATTTATTACAGTCCCCGCTATAGGACTAGGATTCTCTATAGGTATACAGATATTCCTCATTATACCCTTCATATTATTCCAGTCCCCGCTATAAGGACTAGGATTCTCTATAGGTATACAGAGTGAATATTCCTCATTAATACCCTTCATATTATTACAGTCCCCGCTTAAGGACTAGGATTCTCTATAGGTATACAGAGTGAATATCCTCATTTATACCCTTCATATTATTACAGTCCCCGCTATAAGGACTAGGATTCTCTATAGGAATACAGAGTGAATATCCCTCATTTATACCCTTCTATTATTACGTCCCCCTATAAAGGACTAGGATTCTCTATATGGTATACAGAGTGAATATTCCTCATTTATACCCTTCATATTATTACAGTCCCCCTATAAGGACTAGGATTCTCTATAGTGATACAGAGTGAATATCCTCATTTATACCCTTCATATTATTACAGTCCCGCTATAGGACTAGGATTCTCTATAGTGTAACAGAGTGAATATTCCTCATTTTACCCTTCATATTATTACAGTCCCGCTATAAGGACTAGGATTCTCTATAGTGTTACAGAGTGAATATTCCTCATTTATACCCTTCATTTATTACAGTCCCCGCTATAAGGACTAGGATTCTCTATAGTGATACAGAGTGAATATCCCTCATTTATACCCTTCATATTATTACAGTCCCCACTATAGAGGACTAGGATTCTCTATAGTGTATACAGAGTGAATATCCCTCATTTATACCCTTCATATTATACAGTCCCCCTATAAGGACTAGGATTCTCTATAGTGTATACAGATGAATATTCCTCATTTATACCCTTCATATTATTACAGTCCCCGCTATAAGGACTAGGATTCTCTATAGTGTAATACAGAGTAAATATCCTCATTATACCTTCATATTATTACAGTCCCCGCTATAGAGGACTAGGATTCTCTATATGTATACAGAGTGAATACCTCATTTATACCCTTCATATTATTACAGTCCCCGCTATAAGGACTAGGATTCTCTATAGTGTATACAGAGTGAATATTCCTCATTTATACCCTTCATATTATTACAGTCCCCGCTATAAGGACTAGGATTCTCTATAGTGAATACGGTGAATATCCCTCATTTATACCCTTCATATTATTACAGTCCCCTCTATAAGGACTAGGATTCTCTATATTTTACAGAGTGAATATCCCTCATTTATACCCTTCATATTATTACAGTCCCCGCTATAAGGACTAGGATTCTCTCTATAGTGTATACAGAGTGTATATCCCTCATTTATCCCCTTCATATTATTACAGTCCCGCTATAAAGGACTAGGATTCTCTATAGTGTATACAGAGTGAATATCCCTCATTTATACCTTCATTATTACAGTCCCCTCTATAAGGACTAGGATTCTCTATAGTGTATACAGAGTGAATATCCTCATTTATACCCTTCATATTATTACAGTCCCCGCTTAAGGACTAGGATTCTCTATCAGTGTATACAGAGTGAATATCCCTCATTTATACCCTTCATTTTACAGTCCCCGCCATAAGGACTAGGATTCTCTATAGTGAATACAGATTGAATATTCCTCATTTATACCTTCATCATTGATCAGTCCCCGCTATAAGGACTAGATTCTCTATAGTGAATACAAGTGAATATTCCTCATTTATACCCTTCATATTATTACAGTCCCCGCTATAAGGACTAGATTCTCTATAGTGCTAGAGAGGAAAATTCCTCATTTATACCCTTCATATTATACAGTCCCCGCTATAAGGACTAGGATTCTCTATATTGTATACAGAGTGAATATTCCTCATTATACCCTTCATATTATTACGTCCCCGCTATAAGGACTAGGATTCTCTATAGTGATACGAAGTGAATATTCCTCATTTATACCCTTTCATATTATTACAGTCCCCGCTATAAGGACTAGGATTCTCTATAGTGAATACAGAGTGAATATTCCTCATTTATACCCTTCATATTATTACAGTCCCCGCTATAAGGACTAGGATTCTATATAGTGAATACAGAGTGAATATTCCTCCATTTATACCCTTCATTATTACAGTCCCCGCTATAAGGACTAGGATTCTCTATAGTGTATACAGGAATATTCCTCATTTATACCCTTCATTTATTACAGTCCCCGCTATAAGGACTAGGATTCTCTATAGTGAATACAGAGTGAATATTCCTCATTATACCCCTTCTATTATATTACAGTCCCCGCTATAAGGACTAGGATCTCTATAGTGTATACAGAGTGAATATCCTCATTTATACCCTTCATATTATTACAGTCCCCGCTATAAGGAACTAGGATTCTCTATAGTGTATACAGAGTGAATATTCCTCATTTATACCCTTCATATTATTACAGTCCCCCTATAGGACTAGGATTCTCTATAGTGAATACAGAGTGATATTCCTCATTTATACCCTCTTTTATTACAGTCCCCGCTATAAGGACTAGGATTCTCTATAGTCTATACAGAGTGAATACCCTCATTTTACCCTTCATATTATTACAGTCCCCGCTATAAGGACTAGGATTCTCTATAGTGTATACAAGTGAAATTCCTCATTTATACCCTTCATATTATTACATCCCCTAGCTTAGCCTAGGATTCTCTATAGTGTATACAGAGTGAATATTCCTCATTTACCCTTCATATATTACAGTCCCCGCTATAAGACTAGGATCTCTATAGGATACAGTAATATTCCCTCATTATACCCTTCCTATTATTACATCCCTCTGTAAGGACTAGATTCCATAATGAAAAACCGGTATGAGTTGCCTTTTGATCCCTTCAACCATTCAATCCTCATTTTTACCATTTTATATTAAACATTTGGTTGACTTGCTTTGCGGACACGTTTTCTTTTTATTAGCTGTTTATTGCTTTCTTGCACTCTTTATTACAGCTTTTGTATCCCCTGTAAGCCTGTTCTGTCCCACTCTGTTTTCAAAATTTTTAAAAGCATTTTTTTCTTTTTTTTCCATTTCCCGTCTATATGGAAGTACAGTGCACTGGATATTTATACAGTAGGCCCGGTCTATAATGGAAGTAGCAGTGCAGTGGGATAGTTTATACATTAGGCCCGGTCTATAATGGAAGTAGCAGTGCACGTTATATTTTTACATAGGCCCAGGTCTATAATGGAAGTAGCAGTGCACTGGGATATTTTATACATTAGGCCCAGGTCTATAATGAGTAGCAGTGCACTGGGATAGTTTATACATTAGGCCCAGGTCTATAATGGAAGTAGCAGTGCACTGGGATATTTTATACAGTAGGCCCAGGTCTATAATGGAAGTAGCATGCACTGATATTTTATACATTAGGCCCAGGTCTATAATGGAAGTAGCAGTGCATGGGATAGTTATACTTAGGCCCAGGTCATAATGGAAGTAGCAGTGCACTGGGATAGTTTATACATAGGCCCAGGTCTATAATGGAGTACATGCACTGGGATATTTATACAGTAGCCCAGGTCTATAATGAGTAGCAGTGCACTGGGATATTTATACTAGGCCCAGGTCTTAATGGAAGTGCAGTGCACTGGGATATTTTATACATTAGGCCCAGGTCTATAATGGAAGGGCAGTGCACTGGGATATTTTATACATTAGGCCCAGTTCTATAATGGAAGTAGCAGTGTGGGATTTTATACATTAGGCCCAGGTCTATAATGGAAGTAGCAGTGCACTGGGATATTTTATACAGTTGGCCCGGTCATAATGGAAGTATCAGTGCACTGGGATATTTTATACATTAGGCCCAGGTCTATAATGGAAGTAGCGCGTGCACTGGGATATTTTATACATTAGGCCCAGGTCATAATGGAAGTAGCAGTGCCACTGGGATATTTTATACAGGAGGCCAGGTCTATAATGGAAGTAGCAGTGCACTGGGATATTTTTATACATTAGGCCCAGGTCTATAATGGAAGTGAGCAGTGCACTGGGAATATTTTATACATTAGGCCCAGGTCTATAATGGAAGTGCAGTGCATGGGATTTTTACATTAGGCCCGTCTATAATGGAAGTAGCAGTGCACTGGGATAGTTTAACATAGGCCCAGGTCTATAATGGAGTAGCATGCAGTGGGATATTTATACATTAGGCCCAGGTCTATAATGGAAGTAGCAGTGCATGGGATATTTTATACAGAGGCCCAGGTCTATAATGGAGGTACAGTCACTGGGATATTTTATACATTAGGCCCAGTCTATAATGGGTAGCAGTGCATGGGATATTTTATACAGTAGGCCCAGGTCTAAAATGGAGTAGCAGTCACTGGGTATTTTTATACATTAGGCCCAGGTCTATATGGAGGTCCATGGCCACTGGGATATTTTTACATTAGGCCCGGTCTATAATGGAAGTAGCAGTGCACTGGTAGATATTTTAAACTTAGGCCCAGGTCTATAATGAAGTAGCAGTGCACTGGGATATTTTATACATTAGGCCCAGGTCATAATGGAAGTAGCAGTGCACTGGGGATATTTTACATTAGGCCCAGGTCTATAATGGAAGTAGCAGTGCACTGGAATATTTATAATTAGGCCCAGGTCTATATGGAAGTAGCAGTGCAGTGGGATATTTTATACATAGGCCCAGGTCTATAATGGAAGTAGCAGTCAGTGGGATATTTTTACATTAGGCCCAGGTCTATAATATGGAAGTAGCAGTGCATGGGATATTTTATACATTAGGCCCAGGTCTATAATGGAAGTAGCAGTGCAGTGGATAGTTTATACAGTAGGCCCAGGTCTATAATGGAAGTAGCAGTGCACTGGATATTTTAACATTAGGCCCAGGTCTATAATGGAAGTAGCATGTGCACTGGGAATTTTTATACAAGGCCAGGTCTATAAGGGAAGTAGCAGTGCACTGGATATTTTTACATTAGGCCCGGTCTATAATGGAAGTAGCAGTGCACTGGGATATTTATATATTAGGCCCGGTCTATAATGGAAGTAGCAGTGCACTGGGATATTTATACATTAGGCCCAGGTCTATAATGGAAGTAGCAGTGCACTGGGATATTTATACATTAGGCCCAGGTCTATAATGGAAGTAGCAGTGCACTGGGATAGTTTTTATACATTAGGCCCAGTCTATAATGGAAAGTAGCAGTGCACTGGGAAGTTTTATACTTAGGCCCAGGTCTATAATGGAAGTAGCAGTGCATGGGAATTTTACATTAGGCCCAGGTCTATAATGGAAGTAGCAGTGCACTGGGATATTTTTATACATTAGGCCCAGGTCTATAATGGAAGTAGCAGTGCACTGGGATATTTTATACATTAGGCCCAGGTTCTATAATGGAAGTAGCATGGCAGGGGATAGTTTATACAGTAGGCCCAGTCTATAATGGAAGTAGTCAGCTGCACGGGGATAGTTTATACATTAGGCCCAGTTCCTATATGGAAGTAGCAGTGCAGTGGGATATTTTATACATTAGGCCCAGGTCTTAAGGAAGTGTGCACTGGGATAGTTGATACAGGAGCCCAGGTCTATAATGGAAGTAGCAGTGCAGGGTAGTTTATACATTGCCCAGGTCTATAATGGAAGTAGCAGTGCCGTGGGTATTTTATACATTAGGCCCAGGTCTAATATGGAAGTAGCAGTGCACTGGGATATTTTATACATTAGGCCCAGGTCTATAATATGAGTAGCAGTGCACTGGATATTATACATTAGGCCCAGGTCTTATAAGGAGTAGCAGTGCACTGGGAAGTAATATGCGATGCCCAGGTCTATATGGAAGTAGCAGTGCACTGGGATATTTTATACTTAGGCCCAGGTCTATAATGGAAGTAGCAGTGAGCTGGGATATTTATACATTGGCCCAGGTCTATAATGGAAGTAGCAGTGCACTGGGATAGTTATACAGTGGCCCAGGTCTATAATGGAAGTAGCAGTGCACTGGGATAGTTTATACATAGGCCCAGTCTATAATGGATAGCATGCGTGGGATATTTTATACATTAGGCCCAGGTCTATAATGGAATAGCAGTGCACTGGATGATTTTATACATTAGGCCCAGGTCTATAATGGGTAGCAGTGCACTGGGATATTTTATACATTAGGCCCAGTCTATGGGAAGTAGCAGTGCACTGGATATTTTTATATATTAGGCCCAGGTCTATAATGGAAGTGCAGTGCACTGGATATTTTATATATAGGCCCGGTCTATAATGGAAGTAGCAATGCACTGGTATTTTATACATTAGGCCCAGGTCTATAATGGAAGTAGCAGTGCAGTGGGATATTTTATACATTAGGCCCAGGTCTATATGAGAAGTAGCAGTGCACTGGGTATTTTATACAGTAGGAGCCCAGGTCTATAATGGAAGTAGCAGTGCACTGGGATAGTTTTATCAGTAGGCCCAGGGTCTATTGGAGTAGCTTGCACTGGGGTATTTTATACATTAGGCCCAGGTCTATAATGGAAGTAGCGTGCCTGGGATTTTTATACAGTTAGGCCCAGGTCTATATGAAAGTAGCAGTGCACTGGGATATTTTATACTTAGGCCCAGGTCTAATAATGATAGCAGTGCACTGGGATATTTTTATACATTAGGCCCAGGTCTATAATGGAAGTAGCAGTGCCTGGGATAGTTTATACAGTTAGGCCCAGGTCTATAATGGAAGTAGCAGTGCACTGGGATATTTTATACATTAGGCCCAGGTCTATAATGGAAGTAGCAGTGCAGTGGGATATTTTATACAGTAGGCCCAGGTCTATAATGGAAGTAGCAGTGCACTGGGATAGTTTATACAGTAGGCCCAGGTCTATAATGGAAGTAGCTGTGCACTGGGATATTTTATACAGTTGGCCCAGGTCTATAATGAAAGTAGCAGTGCACTGGGATATTTTATACAGTAGGCCCAGGTCTATAATGGAAGTAGCTGTGCACTTATATTTATACAGTTGGCCCAGTCTATAATGAAAGTAGCAGTGCACTGGGATATTTTAATACAGTAGGCCCGTCTATAAGGAATTAGCAGTGCACTGGGATATTTTATACATTAGCCCAGGTCTATATGGAAGTAGCAGTGCACTGATAGTTATACAGTAGGCCCAGGTCTATAATGGAAGTAGCAGTGCACTGGTATTTTTATACATTAGGCCCAGGTCTATAATGGAAGTAGCAGTGCGTGGGATATTTTTATACAGTGGCCCAGGTCTATAATGAAGTGCAGTGCACTGGGATAGTTTATACATTAGGCCCGGTCTATAATGGAAGTAGCAGTGCACTGGGTTTTTATACATTAGGCCCAGGTCTATAATGGAAGTAGCAGTGCACTGGGATTTTATACATTAGGCCCAGGTCTATAATGGAAGTAGCAGTGCACTGGGATATTTTATACATTAGGCCCAGGTCTATAATGGAAGTAGCAGTGCACTGGGATAGTTTATACATTAGGCCCAGGTCTATAAATGAAGTAGCTGCACTGATGTTTATACAGTGCCCAGTCTATAATGAAAGTAGCAGTGCACTGGGATATTTTATACATTAGGCCCAGGTCTTTATGGAGTAGCAGTGCACTGGATAGTTTTATACGTAGGCCAGGTCTATAATGGAAGTAGCAGTGCACTGGGATATTATACAGTTAGGCCCGGTCTTAATGAAGGTCAGTGCACTGGGTAGTTTATACAGTGGCCCAGGTCTATAATGGAATACATGCACTGGGATATTTTATACATTAGGCCCAGTCTATAATGGAAGTAGCAGTGCACTGGATATTTTTATACATTAGGCCCAGGTCTATAATGGAAGTAGCAGTGCACTGGGATAGTTATACATAGGCCCAGGTCTATATGGAAGTAGCATGTACTGGGATATTTTTATACTTAGGCCCGGTCTATAATGAAGTAGCAGTCACTGGGATATTTTATAACTTAGGCCCAGGTCTATAATGGAAGTAGCAGTGCACTGGGATAGTTTATACATTGGCCCAGGTCTTATGGAAGTAGCAGTGCACTGGGATATTTTATACATGAGCCCAGGTCTATAATGGAGTAGCAGTGCACGGGATATTTTATACATTAGGCCCAGTCTATAATGGAAGAGCAGTGCACTGGAGTATTTTATACATTAGGCCCAGGTCTATAATGGAAGTAGCAGTGCACTGGGATATTTTATACATTAGGCCCAGGTCTATAATGGGAAGTAGCTGCACTGGGTATTTATACATTAGGCCAGGTCTATATGAAGTAGCAGTGCACTGGGATAGTTTATACATTAGGCCCAGGTCTATAATGGAGTGACAGTGCACTGGGATATTTTTATACATTGGGCCCAGGTCTATAATGGAAGTACAGTGCACTGGGATATTTTACATAGGCCCAGGTCATAATGGAAGTAGCGTGCACTGGGATATTTTATACAGTAGGCCCAGGTCTATAATGGAAGTAGCAGTGCACTGGGTATGTTTATACATTAGGCCCAGGTTCTATGGTAGCAGTGCACTGGGATTTTTATACATTAGGCCCAGGTCTATAATGGAAGTAGCAGTGCACTGGGATATTTTATACATTAGGCCCAGGTCTATAATGGAAGTAGCAGTGCACTGGGATAGTTTATACATTAGGCCCAGGTCTATAATGGAAGTAGCAGTGCAACTGGGATAGTTTTATACATTAGGCCACGGTCTATAATGGAAGTAGCATTGCACTGGGATAGTTTATACATTAGGCCCAGGTCTATAATGGAAGTAGCAGTGCATGGGATATTTTATACATTAGGCCCGGTCTATAATGGAAGTAAGCTGCAGTGGGATGTTTATACATTAGGCCCAGGTCTATTGGAAGTAGCAGTGCACTGGGATAGTTTATACATTAGGCCCAGGTCTATAATGGAAGTAGCAGTGCACTGGATATTTTATACAGTAGGCCCGGTCTATATGGAAGTAGCAGTGCACTGGGATATTTTATACATAGGCCCAGGTCTATAATGGAAGTAGCAGTGCACTGGGATATTTTATACATTAGGCCCAGGTCTATATGGAAGTAGCAGTGCACTGGGATAGTTTATACAGTAGGCCCAGGTCTATAATGGAAGTAGCAGTGCAGTGGGATATTTTATACATTAGGCCCAGGTCTATAATGGAAGTAGCAGTGCAGTGGGATAGTTTATACATTAGGCCCAGGTCTATAATGGAAGTAGCAGTGCACTGGGATAGTTTATACATTAGGCCCAGGTCTATAATGGAAGTAGCAGTGCACTGGGATATTTTATACATAGGCCCAGGTCTATAATGGAAGTAGCAGTGCACTGGATATTTTATACATTAGCCCATGGTCTATAATGGAAGTAGCAGTGCACTGGGATATTTTATACTAGGCCCAGGTCTATAATGGAAGTAGCAGTGCAGTGGGATAGTTTATACATTAGGCCCAGGTCTATAATGGAAGTAGCAGGCAGTGGTATAGTTTTTACATTAGGCCCAGGTCTATAATGGAAGTAGCAGTGAACTGGGATAGTTTATACATTAGGCCCAGGTCTATAATGGAAGTAGCAGTGCACTGGGATATTTTATACAGTAGGCCCAGGTCTATAATGGAAGTAGCAGTGCACTGGGATATTTTATACATTAGGCCCAGGTCTATAATGGAAGTAGCAGTGCACTGGGATATTTATACATTAGGCCCAGGTCTATAATGGAGTAGCAGTGCAGTGGGATAGTTTATACATTAGGCCCAGGTCTATAATGGAAGTAGCAGTGCACTGGGTATTTTATACATTAGGCCCAGGTCTATATGGAAGTAGCAGTGCACTGGGATATTTTATCATAGGCCCAGGTCTATAATGGAAGTAGCAGTGCACTGGGATAGTTTATACAGTAGGCCCAGGTCTATAATGGAAGTAGCAGTGCACTGGGATATTTTATACATTAGGCCCAGGTCTATAATGGAAGTAGCAGTGCATGGGATATTTTATACATTAGGCCCCGTCTATAATGGAATAGCAGTGCACTGGGATAGTTTATACATAGCCCAGGTCTATAATGGAAGTAGCAGTGCACTGGGATATTTTATACTAGGCCGTCTCTATAGGAAGTAGCAGTGCACTGGGTATTTTATACATTAGGCCCAGGTCTAAATTGGAAGTAGCAGTCACACTGGGATATTTTATACATGCCCAGGTCATAATGGAAGTAGCAGTGCACTGGGATATTTATACATAGCCCGGTCTATATGGAAGTACAGTGCAGTGGGTTATTTTATATAGGCCCAGGTCTATAATGGGAAGTAGCAGTGCACTGGGATATTTTATACATTAGGCCCAGTCTATAATGAAGTAGCAGTGCAGTGGATATTTTTACAGTAGGCCCAGTCTATAATGGAGGTAGCAGTGCACTGGATATTTTATACATTAGCCCAGGTCTATAATGGAAGTAGCAGTGCAGTGGATATTTTATACATTGGCCAGGTCTATAATGGAAGTAGCAGTGCACTGGGAATTTTATCTTAGGCCCAGGTCTATAGTGAAGTAGCAGTGCAAGTGGGATAGTTTATACATTAGGCCCAGGTCTATAATGGAATTAGCAGTGCAGTGGGATATTTTTACATAGGCCCAGGTCTATAATGGAAGTAGCAGTGCACTGGGATATTTTTACATTAGCCCCAGGTCTATAATGGAAGTAGCAGTGCACTGGGATATTTTATACATTAGGCCCAGGTCTATAATGGAAGTCTAGTGCAGTGGGATAGTTATACATTGGCCCGTCTATAATGGAATAGCGTGCAGGTGGATATTTATACAGTAGGCCCAGGTCTATAATGGAGGTAGCAGTGCACTGGGTTTATACATTAGGCCCAGGTCTATAATGGAAGTAGCAGTTGCACTGGGAATGTTATACTACTTAGCCCAGGTCTATATGGAGTAGCAGTGCACTGGGATTTTTAACATAGGCCGGTCTATAATGGAAGTAGCAGTGCACTGGGATAGTTTAATACATTAGGCCCAGGTCTATAATGGAAGTAGCAGTGCACTGGGTAGTTTTATACATTAGGCCCAGGTCTAATGGAAGTAAGCAGTGCCATGGGATAGTTTATACATTAGGCCCAGGTCAATGGAAGTAGCAGTGCACTGGGATATTTTATACATTAGGCCCAGGTCTATAATGGAAGTAGCTGCAGTGGGATTTTATTAACTTAGGCCCAGGTCTATAATGGAAGTAGCAGTGCACTGGGATGTTTTACATTAGGCCCGGTCTATAATGGAGTAGCAGTGCACTGGGATAGTTTTATACATTAGGCCCAGGTCTATATGGAAGTAGCAGTGCACTGGGATAGTTTATACATTAGGCCAGGTCTATAATGGAAGTAGCAGTGCACTGGGATAGTTTATACTTAGCCCAGGTCTATAATGGAAGTAGCAGTGCACTGGTATAGTTTATACATTAGGCCCAGGTCTATAATGGAAGTAGCAGTGCACTGGGATATTTATCCATTAGGCCGGCTCTCTAATGGAAGTAGCAGTGCAGTGGGATAGTTTATCATTAGGCCCAGGTCTATAATGGAAGTAGCAGTGCACTGGGATATTTTATACATTAGGCCCGGTTCTATAGGAAGTGACAGTGCGTGGGATAGTTTATCATTAGGCCCAGGTCTATAATGGAAGTAGCAGTGCAGTGGGGATATTTTATACATTAGGCCCAGTCTAATGGAAGTAGCAGTGCACTGGGATATTTTATACGTAGGCCCGGTCTATAATGGAAGTACAGTGCACTGGGATAGTTTATACATTAGGCCCAGGTCTATAATGGAAGTAGCAGTGCAGTGGGATATTATACATTAGGAGGCCCAGTCTATAATGGAAGTAGCAGTGCACTGGGATATTTTATACATAGGCCCAGGTCTATAATGGAAGTCAGTGGCATGGGATATTTATACAGTAGGCCCATTCTATAATGGAAGTAGCAGTGCACTGGGATATTTTTATACATTAGCCCAGGTCTATAATGGAAGTAGCATTGCAGTGGGAGTATAACATTAGGCCCAGTCTAAATGGAAGTAGCAGTGCACTGGGATATTTTTACATTAGGCCCAGGTCTATAATGGAGTAGCAGTGCACTGGGATAGTTTATACATTAGGCCCAGGTCTATATGGAAGTAGCGGCACTGGGATTTTATACATTAGGCCCAGGTCTATAATGGAAGTACAGTGCACTGGGATAGTTTATACATTAGGCCCAGGTTCTATATGGAAGTAGCAGTGCACTGGGATAGTTTATACATTAGGCCCAGGTCTATAATGGAGTAGCAGTGCACTGGGATAGTTTATACATTAGGCCCAGGTCTATAATGGAAGTAGCAGTGCACTGGGATAGTTTATACATTAGGCCCAGGTCTATAATGGAAGTAGCAGTGCACTGGGATAGTTTATACATTAGGCCCAGGTCTATAATGGAAGTAGCAGTGCACTGGGATAGTTTATAATAATCTGGTAGGTAGCTGAGTGATTTTTACAAGATGATGTCTTAGTGTTGATTCCAGTAGATCCAAAGCTCTTGTGTATTATAAGAATATTACAGTGACTTTCTACCCTGGATTTCTCATTATCGGTCGTTATTTACAGACTTTCTTTCTCTCTCTCATCCTTTCAGGTAAACGTACAAAGAAAGGTATGGCCACAGCAAAACAGAGGCTTGGGAAGATTTTAAAAATCCATCGAAACGGCAAACTTCTCCTTTAGTCGTTGGAGAAAACTTTTTTCCTTTGTTTCAGGGCTTAAGGAACCAGGACTCATTGCTGAACTTTCTGTGACTGCGACAGAAAAACCTGCAATCTGTTTGGCAGCACCCTCGGGGCCCCCCCTGGCGGCCATTTTAATCATACTTTTTAACTTCCAGCAAGTCGGCCTGTACATAAAGAAAAACTGCTATAAATATTTTTAATATCGATGTCCTTTCTCAAATTGCTGAGAGCGACTGTTTCCGGGAAGGAAAGAAAAAGAAAATAATTAAACAGAGGGTCGTTCCTATTTTTGGAAAGTTTCCCTTTAATCTGTTGTTTTTACCGCATTGGGAATGTGGTGGAGAAACCGTCATCGCCCGCGTCCGGCAACTTCTCGTTCACCTGAGAAAAGTAGAACTGTGTGTGTTTGTACCATCGGTAATTAGTGCCGTAGCCACACGTGGGACCATCTGCCATATTTTCTCACCATAATTGTCGTAAAGTGTAAACGTTTACCGAGCAGGTTTCACAGACACCACCCGGACTTTCCACCCACCTGTACGGCCGTCTGCGGCCAAACTCCATTTTGTTTGACGTCACATTTGCTGCCATATTGGGTTCAATCTCATTTCTACGCTGTCTGAAACCCATTCATCGTGTATGGCCCACATCAAGCTGTTCTCGGTTACACCTGGGCAACTGTGGGTTTTACAAGGGCTTCTGGGAAATTAAGTTTAAAAGCCCTTGTTCAGAAACTGCCGCTATAGAAAATAGATGAATTTGGTTCTTATTAAAGGGAAACCAAACAGTGTTTATAAGTCACAAGGTTTTCATTATTATAACCTGCTGTAGTTTAATATGCAATAAATGTTCATATAGAGAATAATGTTACCCCCATTACATTATACAGGTCAGGGAACTCTAATATCCTTATAATTTACAGTAGGGGATATATTATTGCCTATAACACACACTTCATTGAGTCATGTGACACGCGTAAGCACAGATTATAACCGATGACATAGCTAAGTACCGATTATATATAATTTACTGAATAGTTACATAGTTATTAAGTCACCACCTTATAAACTCTAAAATCATGATTCGTATATGAAATTACCAGATGTGAATATTAATTAATCTAATCAATTAATTAATCAATGAAAGAGAACAGACATATTCAATTGTTAAGGACATTTTAATAATTGGTCAGGGTAGGTTTATCTGACATGGAAATATCTCCCCCCCCCCCCCCAAATGATTTGGTAGCAGCAAGCTGATATTATAGCATAAAAGGATTAAAACAAATCAGTGTAAGTTAACCTTTATTCAGTTTTCTTATACAGTAAAGTGGGAGCGTCTTCTGCAGGTGAATTATAGAACGGACAGATAAAAATTGGATTCTGGGACCATTATACCTAAAATTTACCTTGTTTTTAAATAATCTGAAATTACCAAACATTATACGGTTAATCAGAAATTCTAATTCTAATTATATCCTTATAATTTACAGTAGGGGATTCATTATCCCTTATAATACATGAGTGGTACCCAGAGTTCCCTGTATAACTCAGTCTGTGTCCTTGTACCTTTATATAGACACAGAACTCCTCAGTGACTTCTAATATCCTTATAATTTACAGTAGGGGATACATTATCCCTTATAATACATGAGTGGTACCCAGAGTTCCCTGTATAACTCAGTCTGTGTCCTTGTACCTTTATTATATGACACAGAACTCCTCAGTGACTTCTAATACCTTATAATTTACAGTAGGGATACATTACCCCTTATAATACATGTGGTACCCAGAGTTCCCTGTATAACTCAGTCTGTGTCCTTGTACCTTATTAGACACAGAACTACTCAGTGACTTCTAATATCCTTATAATTTACAGTAGGGGATACATTACCCTATAATTCATGAGTGGTACCCAGAGTTCCCTGTATAAACTCGTCTGTGTCCTTGTACCTTTATAGACACAGAACTCCTCAGTGACTTCTAATATCCTTATAATTTACAGTAGGGATCATTATCCCTATAATTCATGAGTGGTACCCAGAGTTCCCTGTATAACTCAGTCTGTGTCCCTTGTACCTTAATATAGACACAGAAAGCATATAAGTATCTATAGAGCTGCCATATCACATGCTTTTTTTTATAAAGTATTTTCCTATATATATATATATATATAATATATGTATATATATGACCACAGATGTTGTTCACGTGGGTATGCCAAGGCAAACTATTTATTTTAACTTTTTGTTTTACAATGTATTTTGGTATGGCTGCGTCTATCAGGATTCAATAAAAGTTCTTATTGTTAAAACGGTGCTAAATTTTGCCCCAACCAATCAGATGTTAGCTTTCAAATGTTAAATAAGATCTGATTGGTTGGGGCAAAATTAGCACCGTTTTTAACAATAAGAACTTTTATTGAATAACCCTCTTTGTGTATAAAGAATATAAATAGAGAGAAGCAATTTCGTGCACACACATCTAAACTGACTGTTGGTGGAAGATAAACTTATGAACAATGTATAGTTTCCCTTTAATAACTGTCTACGTTGTACCATGTGACCTAATAATATATGTGGGAATTCTGGGACAAGGAGAAACATGTTCAATATAGGAAGTTATCAATACAAACGTCTTTATTTCAGATCTGTTCCCCTACCTGGTTTCAAGCAATATCTGGTCACATTTAAGCCAGGACTAACGGGTCAATTTCGATCTTTCAGATTGACAGACTACAATCAATAAACCAATCAGTAGTCTGTTGGTCAGAAAGAAAGACCACATGGCCCATTTTGCGTTTGGCAGGTCCGATCTGAGGTTGCAACAAAAAAATTGTCAATAATAAATCCAAAATATTGTTCCGTGAACAATTGAACCTTAAAGGACAACTTTAATGTAAAATTAAACTTTTAGAAATAAAAAGCAGCTGAGACAGGGAGATAGGATTGATTATTCCGACCTCCCAATATTGTTTCAATGAGAAGCTACAGCACGTACAGTTTTTATCTGCCAGGTTATGGCCCTGGGCCTTCCTGTATTAAAGATTGTGCTGAAGCAATCAGGAAGACTGGCAGGAGCAGTTTTTATTTGTGCTGCTGCTCTTTATAAGAATGATATTGGGAGGTAGAAAGTACCAATCGTTTCTCCCTGCCCCAGGTACTTTTTATTTTAACTGTATTTGAAAAAAAGGTTATACGCACAATAGTTCTCCTTTAAAGGGCCCTTAAATGAAAAATATATATAGGAAAATCACCCCACCCACCACCCCAAAATTGTAATAGTTAGAAATCTACGAGATGTAAGACTAGCCTGAAATGCTGCCTGATGCTCTGTTAGCCATTTTTCTGCTTTCTGATTCCAGTTTTCAACTGTCAGTCATGCACGTAACAGTGACATCACAGCCAATGACCCAGTGCTATTCCCTTAGTTGTCTCATCTGAGCATGTGCCAGCTTGTAAAAAAACTTGGAGAGGAGGTGGAAACTTTTTGAGAGGAAGGGGGAGAACATAATTTTGCTGTGTAACAGGTTAAACCTATGTGAGTCAGTTCTTTTTTTGGGGGTGATTTATCGATATATAATTTTTTTTTGAGGGTTGAACATACCCTTTAATTTTAGGAGCAGACATCTTCTCCAGCAGGGGTCTCAATAATGACACTACTGTGCACTGTGTAAAACTTTTTTATGCCTAATTGGCCTTTCAATTTCGTTGGGAAACCAATGAGCACAAGCCTGCCCTCCGTGGGTGTGTTCTATTGGACAAGATAATGCACAGTATCCTGGTACTGGACCACATCCAAATCAACCCAATGACAATTAGACAAACATCCCTTAGAAAAAGACCATTCATTTGGGTAGGCCAATAGGTAAAGCGATAGGCCTGGTATTTTGCTGTGTAACAGGTTAATCCTACATCTGTCAGACCAATAGGAAATGTTATAGGCCTGGTAGGGGAGGGTGGATAGACCAATTAGTAACACTATAGGCCTGGTAGGGGGAGAGTGGATAGACCAATAGGTTACGCGATAGTCCTGGTAGAGGGAGTGTGGATAGACCAATAGGATATGCGATAGGCTGAGTAGAGGGAAAGGGTGGATAGACCAATATGGAACGCGATAGGCCTGGTTGGTTGGTGGTGGATAGACCAATAGGATATGCGATAGGCCGAGTAGAGGGAAAGGGTGGATAGACCAATATGGAACGCGATAGGCCTGGATACAGGTCTTGTTGGTGCCTCGTAGACTCCCCTATAGTATTTGGATGGTTCTATTGATTCATTTTCTGGATTGTATATTAAATAGAGAGAGTTCAGTACAACCCAGAACAGAGCTAGACCCATGTAGCCCAATATGGTGGGTTCGTCAAGGAGAAAGACTGGTAAGCAATAGTGTTAAATGAAGGATTCTGGGACATTATCCTCTCCAATTCTGCTGGTTTCAGAGGCGAGAGATACGGAATCTGCTAGTTAGCGACTACAGAGTCCATTCAGGGTCATTAACATTATTGCTTTAGTTTCCCTTGAAGTTTGTAAATGACTACATGTTCAAAATGGCCGCCATCCTGTCTTCTCTTCACCATTAAGCACTTATATCAGATTATTTGTAGGTCTTGATAGGGACCGTAAAGGAGCCTCGATCCCCACTGAATTGTAAACAATTTATTAGCAGTGAGCGGAACGGACTATAATATCTCTATAATATCCTGCAGGGCTGGTCATATGACCAGGGAATCCCATAATCTCCATTTATTATCTGCACATCTCTCTTATCCCCTGGATACTTGGTTTGAAGGGAAACTGATACCAAACCAATGAATCTTACACCACAGACCTCCCCTTGTTTTTAGAGGGATGATTATCTAGGATTTGACATCAGTTTCCATTTCAAACGTTTAGATCCTATGTGCCGTCGCTAGTTTACACGTGTGTATAACGTGTATAACGTATGTTGCAATGACAGATATTGGTTCTGGGTGTAAATTCTATTAGCACTTACAGAATGAATCTTTAGACTGGGCAGAATCTGGTACCTTAACCAATAGGAGACTGCCAGGTAGACAATGTCCCCCGGTCCTCCATCCCCTGGTGTTTAGTGTAGAATTAATGTGTCTGCACATTGGCACTTATCGTAGTCTGTGTTTCTCAGGCAATTCCCCTTCGTGTGTCCACCACAGCCTGTAAATAGCCACGAGGAGATGTTTTTTTTTTTATTTCTACAAAAATCTAAAAACCTTTCGAGCTTTTTTTCTATATATGACGCCCTGTACCTTTATACGATGCGGAGTATTACCAACTGTTACACTGTCTCCACTCCCCCTACGTGTGTTCAAATACAACGACAAAATCGTTAAAGAAAAAAATGCCTGATAAACGAGATATTTTGTGCAGCCTCAGAGGGGTCGGAGATAATTAATCCTCGGACGCCGCCATTTCTTAGCACCTTGTGACGTGGACTCCGTGTTTTGTGACTATGTAATTTATTAATGTTTGTAGCATTTTATATTTGTACATTTCTTATAAGCTTTGTTTATATAGAAACCCATCGTCTACACTGTTTCAGTTAAAGGAAACAATGGAAGCCTTACTATAGAATTGGTTTATTGATTGTGCTGAATATTCTCTAGGACATTATAATAAAAAAACAGAAACCCCCCCACCAAGGTAAATCGTTCCCCATATCGCGTGTACTTGTTTATGTTTTTTATTATTTTATGGTTACTCTGGCATCACGTACATTTATAATGAAGTTTATTGTGGCTTTTACAGTGTTTTTATTTACAAAATGAAATCAAATGCTCTTGTATCAAGTCCATTGAAATCTAAGGAAACTTAGATCAAAGTTTAACAAAAGTAAAAATATTTCAGGTTTTGTATATGACTGTGTCTGTGTTCCTTACTGCTCCATTAGGATTCAAATCTAATCTACCTTTATCTCCCCTTTAATAGGCGCTCTTACAGGAATAACATACCCTCCGACATTCCCCCTTTAATAGTTACACTTATAGAAACACATACCCTCCAACATTCCCCCTTTAATAGTTACACTTATAGATACACATACCACACTTATAGATACACATACCCTCCAACATTCCCCCTTTAATAGTTATACTTATAGATACACATACCCTCCAACATTCCCCCTTTAATAGTTACACTTATAGATACACATACCCTCCAACATTCCTCCTTTAATAGTTACACTTATAGAAACACA